>JBBULP010000831.1:0-37611 GCA_038048775.1 Picocystis salinarum | reverse complement strand
CTCTGGTTCTCCGCACCTCCCAACTCGACGTGAAAGCTCCGCCACACGCAACGTGCCAGTGGTTCCGGCTGTTGAACGACTCACTGTCGTCTCACAGCCTAGAGGAACCAACCAACCACAACAGATCGCTCACGCATGCCATCGAGAGGTACACTCGTGCCATGCAATCACAACGGATGCACGAAACCGTCCACGTGTCTTGTTTCCATCCGCAGTGCCATCGTTTCCTCTCGTCTACAAGGACGGAAGGGTCCGTGTTTTGGTCGTACACCACGCCACACGAGCACCTCGCCATGGCACGTTCCACACCCCACAAGCGGACCCGTGCCTCTCGTTGCTCGAAACCTCGCCACGAACCCATCCGGTCGTCCCTTGGTCTCTCTCGAGTTAAGCAGAGGTTAACTTTAGGAGGGCAGGCGAGGTGGACCGACGCATGTCGGCACGACATGCGGCACATGTCGCGCACGTAGCTGCACGAGCAGGCGCGTCTGCCTCGCGAACGTGGAGCGAGGATGGAGAAGGACGAGCTGGAAGGCGGGAAGGCCTTCGAATTCGCGCTGGAAGAACGTCGAAGCACCCGAAGGACGCGAGGAAACCTGCAGGAGGTTCCCAGCGGTTCACGTCCAACCGTCGACCACGCACGTTGCACGCGTGCATCTGCACGCGTGCACGCCAACGACGTGCGTTTCCAGGACGAAACGCTTCCGCAGTCTTCCACGAACGCAGCACGCGACGTGGAAACGATGGCGAACGACGGCTGGATGATGCTGGCCAACGCCAACACGATAGGTGCACGCAGGTGCGGATCCGCAACTCCACCACGCGGCCAATTGAAGCGCAGCGCGGCCTTCTCTTGGCCTTCCCACGTCGAAGGATCGCAGCTGCAGGCGTTCCACGGATGCGCAACAGACGTTTCTCGCGGCACCGACAGCAGCCAACGCACGTCCGACACGAGTGCGTCCACCTTTTCGAGTCGATTTCGTAAGACACCGGCCACCGTCGGCATCCTCGCTGCACGTTTGAGCACCACCACGTGGAAAGGACACACGTCCGTTTCAATCTTGGACGAAGATGCACGAGGACGCAAGCCTCTGCAGCGCATCCGAAAGGCGGTGCTGCGCGTGCTGGACAATTCCCACGTCACTGCCTTCATCATCGTCCTGTCGGCATGGAGCTTGTTCAGCGACGACATCCGACTCGCAGCCACGGATCGAAGAGCGGACCGCGTGTTCGAATGGACCTCCATCTTCACCTTGGTGTTCTTCGCGTTGGAGATCGTCTTGGAGTCGTTTGCACGTCGAGGATACTTCGTGGGTGTCTACTTCTGGCTGGACTTGTTGGCAGCTGCTTCCTTGTTCTTCTTCATCCCTTCCTTGGTAGACGCCATCTTCACAGAAGACAGCATTTACAACACCAGTGAGGTCAAGTCTTGGAACGTGCGAGGATCGGAAGGATTGGCACTCAAGCTTGCAAGAGTCATACGCGTCTCCAGGCTAGCCAGGATCCTGAAAGTGTACCAGCAGCGGGTGCGCAGCAGAATGCTCTCTGGAAAAGAAGAACGCAATGCACCTGGAGCCACACGCATGGGTCAGAAGCTCTCCGATTTGACCGCACTCAGAGTCCTTGTAGGGGTGCTGGCCATGCTCATGGTGGTGCCGGTGCTTGGGCTAGGCGGGAATTACTATGGCATCCCTTTGTTTTACATGGAAGGAGGGCTCCAGGGCCTGCACGAGTCGCAACCGACGAACTGCAAGGCTGTACCCTCGTGTCAGCTTCAGGTCCAGGAATACATTACCAGGAGCAAGGTGCACCTGTGGGGAAGAGAAACCTACTTGTGCTACAGCTTGCTTCTACGTGGGAGGGATGCGTTCCCAGAGGAACTGGAAACCTCTGGAGCAATGGACTTGCGCCCGGTCGAGAAGGTCATGGTCCAGTTTGACACGAGCTATGCATACTTTGATCGCCGTTGGGAATCGCAGGTGGAGGCAGTGCTCGACATCTGCATGTCGCTCTTCCTCGTCGTCGTCCTCGGTCTGGGTGCCTTCTTTTTCAACCGCGATGTGAATAGTCTGGCAGTAAAACCCATTCAGCGAATGCTAGGTAAGATTGTAGAAGTGTCAGAGAATCCACTGCAAGCCATTCACAAACAAATCCCGCTACGGAAGCAATCGAAGTGCCAGTATGAAACCCACAAGTTGGATCTGGCCATCTCCAAAATATGTGGACTGCTTGTGATTGGTTTCGGTGATGCAGGGGCAGAGATCATTGCGGAGAACATGAAGTACGGCGGGGATCTGAATCCTATGATACCTGGAAAAAAAACCGTGGCTATTTTCGGGTTCTGTGACATAAAGAAGTTTACAGAAACCACTGAAGTCCTTCAAGAGGAGATCATGGAGTTTGTGAACACCGTCGCGAATATTGTGCACACACGTGTCATTTCGCAATCAGGCAGTGCGAACAAAAACATGGGCGATGGATTCCTGGTTGTTTGGAAGTTCCCTGACTTTGTTACTGCAGAACAGATCGCCAATTTTGAGGATGCACCGCTGCACGTTGTAGAATGTGTGCAAAAGACAGCAGACAAGGCTATGGCTGCATTCTTGAAGATAATGGTAGATCTTAGGCAGAGTCGAGAACTCAAGCGGTTCATCGACACGCACGGGCTTGGGCAGCACCTGGATGGGCCTGGTGTTGGGATGGGGTTTGGTCTGCATGTAGGATGGGCCATTGAAGGCCCGATTGGAAGTCAGTACAAGGTCGATGCCTCCTATCTATCTCCTCATGTGAACATTGCCTCTCGGCTGGAAGCCGCCACCAGGCAGTTCAAGGTACCCATCCTTTTCAGCGATGCGTTCCAGAGGCTTTTGCCAAGAAACGTCCAAGAAAAGGCGCGGCAGGTGGACTGCCTGACAGTGAAAGGCTCCAGTGTTCCCCTTGCGGTTTACACTTATGACATTGATCTGCCAACCTCCTGTCACTCTGGAAAAGACCACGCAGCATCGGATGGGAACGTGCAGTCAAAGCAAGAGCTTCCAACAGTGGACCTGCCAAAATTGTATCGGAACTTTCGTGATGAATTTTCTACATCTCTCCAGCTGTACATCGCAGGCCAATGGAAAGCGGCAAAGAACCATCTGGAACGAGCCCACAAGCACTACACATGCATCATGGGAGAGGGTGAAACGGACGGCCCGTCTAATGCACTCCTGGAGACTATGTCCATGCACAATTTTGAGGCGCCTCGCAATTGGCAAGGCCACCAAAAACTAATCAATAAATGAGATGGCACTTCTTCTCTCCTCGTGATGGCAGAAGTTCCATCCTATTTTCAAAGAACTAGAGTGAACGAACGGGTTGAAGCAATTATTGAACTTTCTCTCCACACCTACGGGCTTAAGGTGCATGTGAGGGAAACATCGCTTCCTTTGCAACAACAACGCATTCGTCTCGAGAGAGCGTCCGCTTTGATGAGTAGAACGGATGGTGTGGATGGAAGAATTGCATGGAATGATGCATTGGCATTTCATTCCATCTCGATTTTAGCTTTCAAACCTTTCCATTGGCTACTTCGCGAGAACATAGGGACAAAGAAGGTGTGTTCCGAGGAGGAACTTGGCCCTTCTCCCTTCGTTTGTTCTACTTCATTTTCCCATTTGCGAAGTCGCTTCCACGCAAGAGTCCATGGATCTAGGTCATTTCTTCCACTCCTCCATGGGTGGTTCCTTCTTTCGATTCTTCCTCTCCTCGATGGTTGGTTTTTATGCTTGCATCCATCGTTGTTGCACCCATTTGTAGGTCCGGTTGGGTTTGGTTCCATGAGCCGCTTCCATTGTTCCCATTGGCATTGGTTCCATCCATTGGTTTCCATAGCTGTTGCCATTGCTTCCATAGTTGTGGTTGGTTCCCATTGGGATTGCTACCATCATCGTGGTGTTGGTTGCTTTCATGGTTCCCGTCGTGGTGTTGGTTGCTTCCATGGTGGTGGTGGTGGTTGCTTCCATGGTTCCCATTGGAATTCGTTCTACATTTGTGGTGTTGCTTCCATGGTGGTGGTGGTTGGTTCCATCCCATGGGTTGGTTTCCACACCTGTGGATGGGTTGGCCTCGGTGGGCTTCGTCGTTTCAACTTCGAAGACAGACAAGAAGACGAAGGGTGTCGACGTCCATGCGCGTGTGGAACACAAGGTGTCGCATCGCCACGTGCGCGATGGACGCCGCCAAGCCCATGCGAAGGAAACGGAGCCGAAACGGACACGGAAGCAACCAGACGGATGCGACGCGTGCGAAACAAACAGGGATGGAAGAGACACGCCGCACACAAACCAGAGGATTCGCGGCGGCGGCGCACCTGAGCGAGAAGAAATTCGTGGACATGGAGCTCTCCGATGCCACCCGAAAAGCCTTGCAAGAAGTACTGCGGTACGAGAAACTCACCACCGTGCAAGATCAAGCCATGCCGCACGTCATGGAAGGGAAAGACGTGCTGGCCAGAGCACGGACAGGAACTGGAAAGACCATGGCCTTCCTCTTGCCCAGCGTGGAACAGCTGCACGTGCACAAACCGAGGAAAGAACAAGTCTCCGTGCTCGTGCTCTCGCCCACCAGAGAACTGGCGAGACAAATACGAGACGAAGCAGACGGATTGCTGAAGTTCCATCCCTTCCAAGTGCAATGCGTGCACGGAGGAACCAACGCCAACGGAGAAATCAAACGGCTGCAAAGCCAAAGGAAAGACGTGCTGGTGGCCACACCGGGTAGGCTGCTGGATCACCTGGCCAGCGCCTCCGGATTGAAAGAAAGCCTGCAAGAATTGCGCATGCTGGTCCTGGACGAAGCAGACCAGCTCCTGGAGATGGGATTCTTGCCGGACGTGGAACGGATCCTCAAGCAGCTGCCCAAGAATAGGCAGACCATGCTCTTCTCGGCCACCGTGCCCCAGAAAGTGCACGGGGTGGCGGGGCTGGCCTTCAAAGGAGACTACGTGTACGTTGACACGGTTGGGGACGAAGATGTGCACACCAACGAGCATGTGCCGCAGCATGGACTCATCGTCCCATTTGCGGATCAGATTCAGCACCTCCTTCACGTTCTGCAACAGCACAAAGCGAAACCAGGGCACAAAGTCATCGTATTCTTACCCACGGCGAGGATGACCCAGTTCCTGGCCGAAGTGATGAACAAGGCCGGACTGGGGGTCATGGAAATCCATTCCAGGAAGAGCCAGTCGTATCGCACGAAGGTGGCCTCCACCTTCCGAGCCGCCAAAGAAGGTATCTTGCTCAGTTCAGACGTGTCCGCTCGAGGCATGGATTATCCTGACGTCACCGCCGTCGTCCAGGTGGGGCTCCCCTCCTCCAGGGAGCAGTACATCCACCGGCTCGGGCGCACAGGCAGGGCAGGCAAGGAAGGCGAAGGCCTTTTGGTCCTGGATCCAGCCGAATCTGGATTCCTGGCAAAACTCAACGATCTGCCGATTCAAAAGCTGGAGCACCAGGCTGTACCTTCCGAAGTCAACGCTCAGGTGGAAAAAGCGCTGGCTGGAGTTCCTTTCCAACTGAAAAGCCAGGCGTACCAGGCATGGTTGGGCTTCTACAACTCCAACTTGAAGCAGATGCGTTGGGACAAGCCCACCCTGGTGCAGGAGGCAAACAGGTGGTGCACACACGCAGGTTTGTCCTCCCCTCCTCCCCTCCAGAAATCCACCATTTCCAAGATGGGGTTGAAAGGAGTGCCGGGCCTGGTGGTTGGACCTCCCACCGGCTCCCACCAGGGTGGACGCCGCCGTTAGCGACCGCTTAATGCGATGGAGTTTCGAATGACCCAGACATGACTGTGATTGACAATAAGTTTGTGAATAATTTTTTAACCCTGTAAAAATCATTCTCCAATTTTGTTGCTAAAAAGGAGTGCCTTTGTTAGTCTTGACACCGGCGCAGTTCCTTGCGTGTAGAGGTGGCCCGTGCCAACTTTCACTCTTCTGGCACCAGAAGCATGCGGGTGTGATCTTTTTCTCCTACAGTGCTGACGCCTGAGAATTGTGATGGTGAGAACAGAAGCTTTCGCCCCAGAGACCTTTGGTTGCCCTCTTCTTGCAATCGTCCTACATTTGGCAATGCGGTCCAATCCCACCGTACCATAGACTCACCTGTGGGCTTGCCGCGTCATTGTGATGCCGCTCCATCATCTGATGTTCGGTTTCACCTACTTAGCATCGTCTTTCGAGCTGATGCACCTTTGCTGATTTCTTTGCCCAACTTTTGCATATCCTTCATGCTCTACAGAAAAGACTGGCTGTTACTCTGTTGCTTGGTTGTTGTGGCAAGGTCTCCAACATGCTGCTCCAAAGGTGACTACATGCGATGCATTTGTCAAAGCCACCATCGGATGCACCGCCCATTGGGATGACATCATGTGGCCCTTTCGCGTGCATGCACGTGTTGCATCTTTACGTTTGCCTGACTTGCAGGAGGTGGCACCACCCCTATGCCACTTTTTTTGGCGGGCAGTGGAGGGGTGAATGCGTGCGTGCCCGTAGCGGGCGAGGACGATCGAATCGCTGACGAACGATTCGATGAAAGTTGTTCCTCGTGTTACGTTTCGTCTTCTCAATCGAGCAACCTTGCCCTGATTCTCGTTTCCGTGTCCGTGACGCGGCGATTCCGACTGTTTCCCTGCTGGGGTCCGTTGGGGTTCCCTTTTCTGCTGGTGAGGTCGATGAACTTTGATGTTCCGTAACTTTTGATGTAGGTGTTGGATCGACACAAATAGCCTAGCATTCGATAGATCTTTACGTACGGTATCGAAGGGTACCATTATCGTAGTCTAAAACGGCCTGTGCGTGTTTGTGAGGGCCAAAAACCCAACGCTTCTCAAATAGGGCGCTTCTGCCTGCTTCACAGACGCGTTTGAACACGTATCTCCCCAATCACGTGTCCTACAGCTACAAACCAGACCTCATAAGAAAGAGTGCAAGTCGAAGATATTTTTCGTAGAAAAATCACAACCCAAATGCATCGCGTAGGCGCACGGCACGAATTCCCATTTCGACCCTCAAACAGCCCAAAAACGGGCTGGTTTCCAAACGTCACACCCCTCTGCGTGGCACAAACAGGCAAGAGGCACGAGGGGAAGGGGCAAAGCACGCCCACCACGTGAAAGAGCGTCCGATATGAGGATGATTCATGTCCCATTCGTTTGGGAAGCACGACGTGGTGGAAGACGAGGACCAAGGACTCATCCGCCCAAAAAGTGGCACAAGGGTGCACTGGTAATCTCCACCGTCCATGCCTGCAAAGCCTTGGCCTAGAAAAATCTTGCCTTTGGATTGTTTCGTTCACCTTCCTTGGAATTGGCTCTGGCGTTGACTTCTAGCCAAAGGAAAGTGCCGCATTGATCTTGTTACCCAATTCCGAAACAATTGGAAGCTATCCCTGATCGAATCCCTTGCAACGGGCCTCTCTTTCCTGTGCACGCATCAGATGATGTTGACCAGAGGATCGAACTATCTTCCAGACATGCATGTGCAGTGGACGGTCGCTTGCACCAGTATCCCGCCTTTCCATCACATCCATCATTGGTTGTGGACGAGACAGGCAAATATCTTCGCTTTACTTGCAGAGAATGGAACTTTCCGAACCCGCTGCTTGCATTGGTCAGTGTGCTGTATCATTTCTTTGTTGCAGCTGCATCCATCTACTGCATCATCAAAGCAATTCCCTACGATGTACTTGTTGCATCGATCTGCTGCGCCATCGTAGTGATTCTCTGCAATCCGAGGGTTTTCTCCATGAACTGCAAAATTGCCACACTTGTCTGCCATGCAATGGTTGCATGGATGTGTGGTTGCATTGCTTGTTGGTGGTTGGAGGTGTTTGTGAAGCAAAAGGTGTTCCCATCGCCGAAGGAACGATGTCGCGCGTGTCTCCACTGGTGGACGTGAGATACCTCCAACGCCACCTGCAGCAATTGGCGGTGTTGGACGTGTCGTGGCACATGCCGACGTCGCAACGAGACGCCAGGAAGGAGTTCCGACAGCAGCGCGTGCCCAAAGCTGCGTTCTTCGACGTGGATGGCGTCCGAGACCGTCGAAGTCAGCTTCCACACATGCTTCCACCGCCTTCTGCTTTTCGTGCTGCCATGGAATCCTTGCCATGCCATCGTGCAGATGCGCATTACGTAGTCTACGATGCAGCAGGCGTCTTCTCTGCACCAAGGATGTGGTGGATGTGTCAAGTCATGGACGTTCCACACGTGTCGGTGTTGGATGGAGGCTTGCCTGCATACAAGAAGATGGGAGGGAAGCTAGACACCCATCCACAAGTGGAGTATGACATGGAAGAACACGTGCAGAAAGCAATGGAAGCGCAAGAGAAGGATACAGGATGGAACGGCCTGGTGCATCCACGCCTGGCTCAATTGGAAGATGTCCAGAACTCCATGGAACGAAACGACGTGCAGTACATCGATGCTAGGAGCCGACCGAGGTTTGCGGGAGACGTGCCGGAACCAAGGCCAGGTTTGAGACGAGGTCACGTGCCTGGCAGCATCAACGTTCCTTTCGAAGACATGCTGCAAGCGGACGGGACCTACAAATCCACCTCAGAGCTGAAACGGGTGTTTGAGGAAGCCGGAGTGGACATGGACAAACGCATCATCGTGGGATGCGGCACGGGCGTCACGGCTTGCATCGTGGCGTTGGGATTGGAAGTGCTCGGACATCCTCGCGTGGCGGTGTACGACGGCTCGTGGACGGAATGGGCCTCCAGAGAAGACACGCCAATCGTGCAAGGCAGTGCTTGATACCTGCATCGCTCCTTTTGCACGCACAGCACGTGTGAGAGCCCCATTGCTACTCTTGCAATGTACAACCTTGGAATTGCGCACTCACATCGGTCGTCTCCTGGGACGGCAGGACGGAGGGAACAGCGCAAATGGACTTGGACACCATACGTCGGATGGATGTCTCATGGATCCATGCCATCGTGCAGCAAGGATCGAGGTTGCACGCACCTCATCCAGGTGGATGTGTGCCATGTGTCATCCGTGCGCAATGCCTATTGCGCATTGGTTTCCCTTTGACCACAAACCACACAAGATCATTCCTATGTAGAAGCGGGACCATTCTATGCGCACAATCCATCCTCGCTGCCCCTGCGTTCTCGTCCCATGCCTTCCATTGCATCCATCGATCTGTTTGATTCCTAATTTGCCTTGATCGAATCCTGCTTGGTGAACCAAGCTTGCCATCACAACATTCATGAACTTGCCTTGGATGGTGTTGGATTGAGAAGTCATTCAGGTGTGCTCATCCAAGGCGGGCATGTCGACGGCGCACGTGTCGCCACTTCGCGCCTCGAGCGCACGCACGACGTCGCGACGACGTTTGCTGGTGGCTACGCCGCTCTCCACGTTCGTGCTGCTGGAAGGAAGGCGAGCAGACGCCGCGTCGGGCACGTTCTGCGCGCCAGACGTCCACGTCGACGGTGGACTCGTGTACTGCGACGCTGTGGTGGGCGATGGCGACGCGCCGAAGCGAGGAGACGTGATCCGCTGCCATTACCGCGGACGTTTGGCGTCGAACGGTGCGGTGTTCGACGCTTCGTACGATCGCAACAGGCCGCTGCGCTTCACCGTCGGCGTGGGACAAGTCATTGCAGGTTGGGACATGGCCTTGTTGGGCCAAGGTGCCATGCCAGCCATGAAAGCAGGTGGAAAGCGCACGGTGCTGGTGCCAGCTGCATTGGCTTACGGCGAACGAGGTGCGGGCGGAGGCATCATACCACCCAACGCGGATCTGGTGTTCGACATCGAACTCTTGGGGAGACAGTGAAACCACCGTGAGAGACCCATCGATGAAAAAGGAAGTTGCAACGCATACAAACCAAGCGTACATGAGAGGCAATCTTGCCTGTGGTAATGGGACAACGGCATGCTAAAATGCTACGGTACGGAGCCTGCGAGCAAATCTGCCCGAGACAGGGCGAGAAACGGGAGTGCAGGACATGTGCTGTGAAAAATCTACCATTGTTCTCTACTTCCCTTTCCCCCAGACAACCTCTGGAGGAATATGTTCTCCTACCACGACACGTTTGAGATCCTTGACGGAGGGGGAGGATAGACAACAACGCACGCACTCAGTGAACGCTGCCATGTGGTGGTGGAGAGACAATCCGCTGCACGGAGCGTTATCGTGCAAACGACGCGATGCCATTCATGGATCAATTTATTGAACAGATGCATGAACCGTTTGAATGGTCTCAAGCGGATGATGCAGGAGGGGTCAGGGTGATGTTGGAGTTGTCTTTGAGCCAACCCAAGACCTTCCCACCCTTCAGGAGTTCTTGCGCTTGCTCAATCAGCTTTTCTCGATCGAACTGCTCTCCCATCTGCTTGAACTCCTCTTCTGCACGTTCGACCTCTGCCTGGATCTCTTCCGACGTAAGACTGAGCCCTTCCAGCTTGAAGATTTCCTCCACAGCCATCGTGCTCTTGACAATGCGCTCCAGCTGCTCCCTCTCAGAGTCGATGTAGTCTCGCAGCTTCTTTTCCGTTGACATGCTCTCAATCTGTTGGTACGTAATTTGGCCCAGCGCTTGAAGCTCCAGGAGCCGAGCAGCGTACTGCTGCTTCCCCTGTTCCTCGACCAGGTACTTGGGAGCCACCATCTCGATGGCCTCCGCCAGCTCAGCCAGGATGGCCTCCTGAATGCGCGCTTCGGTCGCTTCCTCAATTGCTTTCTTTTCTTTCTCTAAGAGCTTTTCCACGGCCTCCTGCAACGTGACGGCCCCATCCACCAGTGCACTGGCCACCACGGATTCCTCCTGCGGCAGATCGCGCACGAAGAGCTCCTGGACCTTCACAGTGAACCTTCCTTTGATCCCACCAAGCACTTCAGGCTTCCAATCCTCCGGGAAGACGAGATCCATCTTCCTTTCTTCTCCCCTCTGTGCACCGAGGACACCTTCGACCAAACCAGGCAGGAAGTTGTCGCCGTCTGCAGTGTCAAAGTTGATGGAATCCCTCTTGGCCCCAACGATGTCTTCCCCTTCTTTTCCGTCGTCCGTGATCTTCTTGGCATCGAAGGAGATCACAGCAACGTCTCCCTTTTCCAGTCCACGATCAACCACCACACGCAAGGTTCCGAGGTCCTTCTTCTTCTCTTGTACCATGCGTTCCACCTCGGCTTGGGCCACGGCATCATCGCCTGCTGCTTGCACTTTCACTTGCAATCCTTTGTAGGGCTTTTTCCATCCAATATCTGGCACAATTTCCACGGACACTGCATATTCAAAGTCTTTCTCCGGGCTGAATTCCCGCAGCAATTCACCTACCGAGGTTTCCAAACGTTCGGAATCTTCGAGCGCACGGTCACGCACGGCTGCACACGCTTCCCACATGGTCTGTCGCATGATGAGTTCGACGGCTGCACTCCTGAGGTTCTCTTGTCCCACTTTTTGCGCGAGCACTTGGAGCGGCACCTTGCTCCCCTTGCGATATCCTGGCAGCTTCACTTCCTTCTGGTACTCCGTCACGACGTCTTCGAACGCACGTTTGACTTGTTTTTTGGGCACGGTCACGTCGAATCGCACGCGGGACGGCGTCATGGCCTTCTGCCTCACGCGCAGCTCGTCCGTCGACGCCGACATGCACCATCGCACGTGCGCCGCCATGGCCATCGTCACCGCCGACACGCTCTCTCGACACGTGCCACAGCCACCACGAGCATGGACCGCATGGACCGTGTGCCTTTCACTACGGATGGACCGAACAAAGACCGTGCATGGACCGTGGAGGGATCGGGTCTTCCGAAACCCCGGAGGACCGTACAAAGACCGCAGAATGACCGTGCATGGACCGTGGAGGGATCGTTCCGGAGGAGGGAGGGTTGCCGTACCCCGGACGGATGCCGTACGAACCGATCCATCGAAAGACCGCGTTTGGACCGTCCATGGACCGTGTTTGGACCGAAGCAGGACGAAATCGACGTTTTCCGCCGTACGGCGTCCGGAAGGAAGGGGAGGCTGGGATGGATTTCAGACGCTGGTTTGGTTGCCAACCGCCACATCTTTCCTACGAAACCCACAGAAGTTCGTCTTCCATGCGCTTCGCCTTCGTCACACGTGCGCTGCACGCGCGAACGTGCACGTTCGTGCGTCGTCCGCACCTGCAGTCCCGATCCAAGATGTCGTTCTGGAAAGCAAGCGCAGGCGGCGATCCGGCCGGTGGATTCGGCGAAACCACCGTGCAAGACCTCCAAGAGAAGATCGGTGCAGGACAAGACGTGGTGGTCGTGGACGTGAGAGAACCTTCCGAATACGCGGAAGGACACGTGCCTGGTGCGACGAACGTGCCGCTGGGAACCGTCGTGGACGCAGCGAAACAAGGACGATTCGAAGCGTACGCCGACCGGGAAGTGCACGTGATCTGCCAGCTCGGTGGACGAAGCACGAAAGCGTGCACGGCTTTGGCGCAAGAACTGCCAGACACGAAGCTCGTCAACGTCAAAGGAGGGACGGCGGAATGGATCCAAGCTGGATTCCAGGTCGAAAAGTGATCCACGCAACAAAACGCTCGCCACGCAATCGAGTTGCAAGGTAGAAGCTTACTTGCACCTGTAATGCACAGGCGATCCGTCCATCTGTCGACGGCGTCCAATTTTCAATGCCTACATCATTCCACTCGTTGACATTGCTTGTTCACTTGCTAAGGCAAACAAAGCTAACGATCGTACAGGGATATGGACTTGCATCAAGCGAGGAACTTTGATGGATTGGAACTGCACACCCACGGAGCCTCCCAAGGCCAGCGCAACCGAATGTTACCGGAATCGGTAACATGCCTTTCACGATTTTGATAGCTCCAGCACTTCAATTGGGTACAAATCGGAGAGCGTATGAGCCGTGCGCCTGAGTTAGCTTCTCCCATGAGTTGCCCATCTGCTAACAAGTATTCCTGACTGCTCTGTTGAGTGCGTAGACATCCATGTTGCTTCCTGCCTCCAATTGATGGAGGCATGGTTGAAGCTAAGACGAGAAAACGTTCGGTGCAGATAGTAAGTCCATGCTTCTACAATGAAGGTTGACGTCTAGTTGTGAAACTTTCACAGGAAACTTTCTAACGCCTCCATTCAGAATCCACCTAGCCAGAAAATACCGACCAACGACACAACGCGCACTGTAACAATTATATCAGTTCAGATGGCAATGGCCTTTCAAAGCTCAACCATTGGCAAAGCAACACAATCGTCTCAAGGATCTCCGCTAATCCGAACAATGGCCTGGGACCCTGGGAATGTGACCCGAGGAAGCAGACGTCCAAGTGCTTGGCCGTCATGAAACCAGTTGAACCTATCCTTTCCTGCAAGAACTCCTGAACAAACCGTGCACTTTTTTTGGAAGGATCAGAAAGGACTAAGTAACAGGAGAGGTACTGGAAAGAGAAGCACTCTCCAGAGTTGTAGACACTACCAGCCTGTCTCGTAGTCAATGTGTATGGTTGATCGTGCTAGTCCACGGCCCTTGTGGCAGCCCTGGATCGTATTTGGTCTCATCGTTGTCTTGAATCAATACCCACAAATCTGAAGATACTTGATTTATTGAGGACAATGACTTGGGCTGCTTCCGCCATGCGCCTTCTGTCTCGAGGGTGAACATGGCATTGATCACATCTATGTGGTTAGATAGAATGTGCAGAGTAGGATTCTAGCAAAAGAGCTCCACTGCTCAACGCTAATAGGGCTCGATCCAAGGCAATTTCCATTGTATTTCAATTACATTTTCATCACAATCCAGAAACTTTCGAAAAGTAGCTCACAACTCCCTTGAGGTGTCGCGTATGTAGAAAGCGGCTGTGTCTCCATCATAAATGAGATGAATTGGTAGACCAGCATTCATCAATGTTCTGCCGGATGCAGTTATGCTTTTTTTGCCAAGTTTGTATATTGGTGCCGGGCAAGCTTCGATTCTTCCGGTCTGAACATTATGTGCAGCCGTGCTTGGAATAATCTCTTCCACTTGATATGTCGCTGCAGGATCTAGCCCCCTTAATCGCAATCTCGGCAAGTAGTGACCAGGATCCGATGTAAGCAAGAAAGCTGCCACAACTGCCTCTCCCCGTCCTCGATGGTATGACATCCATGCACACCTCTGCTTCAGCTCCACTGGATTCCAGAGACGGTAAAAGTCCCCTTCATGAATGATTGGTGATAACATCTTGTAAAGTTGAAGGTACATTGAAAGCTCCGCACATTCCTCTTCTTCAATTGTCGCGATATTCAGCTCCAGACCTAGACTTCCAAAGAGAGAGACCAGGAAGCGATACTTGAACGAGGAAATTCTGAGAGTCTGGTGGTTTGGAACTGAACTGATGTGCGCCGAGATACAACATGGCGGGTACAGCAAGCTTGTCCCGTGCTGGATGAAGAGACGGGATGTTGCATCTGTGTTGTCGCTGGTCCATATCTGCGGTGAATAATGGAGCATACCAGCATCGAATCGCCCGCCCCCACCGCAACAAGTCTCGAATCGGATGCGAGGAAACCTGCTAGTCAGGGTGTTCAGTATGCTATACAAGCCCATGCAGTACTTGTGGTACACTTTACCCTGAGCAGAAGGAGCTGCTTGATCCGAGTAAATCTCTGTAATGTGGGAATTCATGTCCCACTTCACATACTCAATGTTTGCAGACTTGAAGACGGAAGACATGCATTCAATCAGGTACTGCTGGACTTCCGTGCGTGTCAGGTCCAGGACATAATCGCCATCAGCGCTTTCTTTGTTGATATCAGGTTTGTGCAATATCCAATCTGGATGTTCCTGGTAAAGCCGGCTTTTCTGACTCACTAGTTCCGGCTCTACCCACAAACCGAAATGCATTCCCAAGTCATTGATGTTCTGTGCTAGCATTGCAAGGCCCTCAGGTAGCTTCTCATTGTTCACATACCAATCACCAAGTGATGATGATGCATCATCTCGTGCCCCAAACCAACCATCATCAACAACGAGCATCTCAACACCACTTCTTGCAGCCCGTCTTGCAAGTGACATCACATTCTCATACGTTGTGTCAAAGTACATTGCCTCCCATGTATTTATAAGCACTGGACACACTGTGTCCTGGAATTGTTTTGGGAAAAGATGGTTGCGGAACAGGTTGTGAAATTGGTGGCTCATCCCTGTCAGTCCTGTATCAGAAAATACAAGCACGCACTCGGGGGACTCGAATATTTCATTGGGTTGAAGCTCCCATTCAAAGTTGCTTGGGTTGATACCCATCTGCAGCCGAACCCGGCCGTTTTCACACATGTCAGCTTCAGCAACAAAGTTCCCACTGTAAACCAATGCCATTCCGTAGACCTCGCCATCTTCCTCACGAGGCTGACCCGTAGAAAGCGCTGCAAATGGGTTGTGCTGGTGGCTGGATGTTCCCCTGCAGGATTCAATGCACACCCTTCCCATGCTGAGTTCCTTGGAAACAGTTCGTCGCTCATTTGCCCAGGATCCAGAGAGATGGGTAAGAAAATATGAATCAGAGGTGTGAAAATCTACTGTAGCACTCATCAGCTTCTCAACAAGAACAGGATGCACAGTGGTGTTGCGCACAACCACACGCCTTGCGATTGCATCGACATCACTGAAAACAGTGTATACTAGATCACACTCCAGGAAGCTCTTCTCATCTACTAAGGTCACAACGAGAGTTGTCGCATCGTTTGCATTTGTGTACAGTTCAGGAAGTGTTCCATTGAGGTTTTGCATGGAAGGCTTGCCAGGAAGTACTCGGTGGGATGTGTAGCGAAATGGACAGACCTTGCCACCATCATGAAACTTAAGGTCGAAGGACGGGGAGCGGTAGTCTCCAGTGCTGCCTTCTCCAAATTCGAGAAGCTTTGTTGGTTTGCCGAAAGTTGCTGCACCAGCCCATTCTCCCAAGAATGTTCTTGGATTTTCCCAGGGCAGCGGACACTTGATGTTCGTTGATGTGTCAATCTGTGCTCGAAATACACTTCCAGCATCCAAGAGGTCTTGCACGTTGCTGATTCCAGGAGCAGTAGTCCTAGACCTGTGCTCACCGGCTGAAGAATCATCTCGTGCGAGAGCTGATTCAGCACTCGAATGAGAGGGCACACGCTCAGAACGGTTTGCGGGCCCCCCTTCGATGCTGGAATCAGAGTCGGAGAGGTCATTGCCGTGTTCTGTGTCACTACCAGAGGCATCATTGCCTACCAAAGCGGCGGTAGAAGGTTTTGCTCGCAAGTATTTCTTGGCAACTGCTGCTTTTTGCAATTTGGCTGGCCCCTGGCTGAAGCTCAAGTACGTCAGCTCATCGGTAGGTGGGAGTGCTTTTCCCCAGTAGAGATGTTCGATTCGTCCCACGGGATCAACGCAGAAGGCATACATGCTGCTTTTGCTGTAGAGCCGGAAGAGCTTCGCACCTTCGTCGACCACCACAGTCCCTGTCAAGGCGACATGTCTTTCATTGGTGGACCCTTCCTTTCCGACGTTTCGTGGACCGACGCCGTCCACCACCACGGTCGCTTGCTCTGCTTCCGGCACCATGTCGTCGTGCACGTGCGCCCAGGCCCTGCTCCTTCGCGTTTCTCTGCACCAATCCGCGCGTGCCAGCTGTCGTCTCCTTTCTGACGTGCGTCGCAGGTCTCGTCCACGTGTCGTGGAGGGTGGAGAGGCTTCTAGATCCTCTCCTGCCCGCCCCCCACCGATCCGGGTTGAACCGACGATGGATCTCGCGGGAACGCCGCTCATTGGCGGAGGTTCGGGGCGGGGTGGAGGGTGCAGGACCATCCTACGGTGGAGAGGCGTCCACCCCGGCTTCCAGAACCCTCCATGCACCCCACCCCTCTCTCGTGGACCTCGTCACCAGTGAAGTTCGGATGGATCGAACCCACGGTACGTCTCGAAACGGTCGAAGGGGACCTCGTCTTGTGAAGGCTACGAAACGAATCGAACGAGAAGATGGTGAAACAACCACGCGATGCCACTTGGAAAACTAGACGTTCGAGCACACGTCACGGAAGTCGGAAGTCAAGACGCACACGTGCAAATCCAACATTGAAACGCGAAGATGTGAAAGTCTAGACACATTTCTTTCAGTTGAAGTGAATTCGCGAAGCCTCTAGGAGTTGTTATGTGGCACGATCTTTCGAACCATTCGTGAGAAAGTTCGCATTGGCAACCTAGCCTTACCACGAAAAGAGGGGCATGACGTACATGAAAAGTATCCCGTAGATCATGATTCTCGCGGTTGAGAACCTTTTCCCACATTTCAATTGAATTTGCACTCTTTCGCTTTTGTATGTGGCTTGCATTTTCGATCTCTTTCGCTCTATCGGCTACCTATACGCGTCGTGATTTGAATACGAGTCACGATCATATGAAGTTTCACATCGAACCTGTGGAGAGGAAGAAAGATCAAAGATTTATCAAGTACATTCCACCCAATACAAACACATGAAAGTTTTTAAGTACCATTTGAATGGCAAATCGTTGCTATTGCACAACGAAAGAAATTGAAGTCTTATACGCCCACAAGGACGGATTGAGGTGTCTCTAAGTATCATGGAGAGCGGGAGATGCCACATAAAACTAGAGCAGAAGGAATGGATAGCACGACTTAATACTCTAGCACTTCATGTCTTGCTAGCGATACATATCGTTGCTCCAAGATGGACCATCGCAAGGAGCTAGTGAAACCTACAAGCGTACTAGCCCATACCAACGGAGCCAATCTCGTACTTTTCACGATTCGGTGTTGGAAAAAGAGTCTCGGTGGCCCCACCCTCCATTCATGCGCCTTGGATGTTGATGCACAGGAGAAGGATCTAAATGAAATGAGAACAACCGAGCTTTGAAATGATTTCAACAGTTGTTCTATATTCAACTTGCTAGATACCCGCCTTACAATTTTGATGGTTCAGTAAAGATTAAAGTTGCATAGTAAGAGTAGACTTAGTTTGTTTGAAGGCGATGAGTAGTGGTGCTCACGTTGCCTTCGGCTCTTTCTTCTATGTGAGGATTCGGTGTATGGAACAAGCCATGCGGAATCAATATAGCGGGAAGAGTATTCGTGATTAAGATCAACATCGAAAGGGCTTTCAATCGCCTTGCCAACGTAGAAATCTTGTCTCCTTACCGTGCGTCTTCCTTATCCCTACGTGTGAGCAAGCCTCCCCCGCGTGTCTAACTACACGTGGGCGTTGAGTAAGACGATTTTGAACGAGTATGATAAGAGAGTACGAGTTTACACATATGGTTTAACCTCTACTTCTGATGGTGTCACTCACATAAGCGGACTTACATTGCAGAGTGCGGCGTTAATGCATTATGGAGAGTTTAGGGAAAGGAGCATCAACCATTTGATCATCATGAATGACAATCTTCGACAACATCAAAAGCCAGACTTAGAGGTTGGACGGATGGAAAGACTACGAGTGGCCGATGTTAGATCAAGAATCAAAGATGATAGCATTCTGGTTCATGTGCTGTTTTCCTCGATGTGGAGGTGACCCACATTACTTACAAGTTAAAACATATTCACAACTACAGTTTCTGAAGTCTTGTTATGTACAGGCACATGGAGTAGCAACGGTAAGCAATAACGATGACGAGGCAAGCAACGCCGACGAAATAATTTGGATAGGAAATTTGGTGATGTTCAAATACTTCGAATTCGTATGGACAAAAACAACAATAAAGAGTACCAAATTCCGGCAAACCGAAAAGAGGTATAGTATAGATGTTGAATGACTTACACCTTTTCTATAAATAACGACATACACCAATTCGGGATACATAATTGAAAAAGGGACCCGGGACGACAAAGTCATTGTGTATAGTTTGTTTGAGAGAGACTAAGAGGTCTAAGTAATCTACACATTACCGGGTATTGATCTCGGTTTGAACCAATTCAAGTGTTGCGCCAAAGCTCACCATGTAGCTACAATCGTACTGGGGTCCTTGCAAGTAAGTAGAGAAGTACTCGGTACTCACCTTGTGAGATTCGCCAAATTTTTGTGTGTGTTGGCGTGGAATGATTGAACAATTTTTGCTACGAGCATTCCGAGAACAAGCGGACTTTTTTTCGAATTGTCCAACCTATTTTGGAAGCAAACAAATTTGTTGGAAATTCGGGCAAGAATCGTGTGCAAGAATAGAACGACATACACGTGATATTTATAAGACCCATTTAGGTGTAGGAGAATTCACCACGCTCCTACACTAGCTCGCGCTTCGAGAACATTGTATTGGGTGTTTTTAAGTTGAAATTCAACAAGAAGATAGCGAAGGCCGTGGGAAGAATCAAAGTTAGTGATCTCATAGTCCATTCAGTAGTAAGGATTCACGGGACGGGACAATGAAAGCGGTCTCCATCTTTTGAACTTGGAAAGCTACTCAAAGACTTCATCTATCATGCCCTCGGAAGGCAAGTAGAGAGTGCTTGTGTTTATATCTTACACATCATATTGCCTAGCAAAGATACGACGACAATATTGTAATTAGCAAGTCGTTTGAATTCAAAGAGATGACATGGTTCACTAACTTGCGTTCTTGTGTAGCAAGATTCGAAGTTGAATGGCGACCTACCAAGGCAAGATACATAGGAATAAGCTTCGGGTCAGATTTGGGCAACAAGCTAGTCCCGCGGCTGCAATTATTAATCAGAATAAACGCACTCTACAAACTTGAAATAAACGACCCCAAACGTTGAGATGCAAAACCTACATACCAATCGCATGCTTATTACTCCCAAAAAGCTGGTTGAGCGGTGGCAAGTCTTAAGGTCGACAAAACACTTGCAACACATGGGGTCAACAGCCATATTCGTTGGTGCAACATCCCATGTTGAAAACTTCAAATCATCATATTTTTCGGCCATAGCTACAGCTCCCATGGCAAGGTTACTTACTGCTTAACAAGCCATGAGATACTCATTGCGAACCATTCAAGTCTCTGTGAGAAGCATCTTGATTGTAGCAAAGCAAATGGTTCACACTGCTAAGAGCTCTTTTAGACCATTTGACTCTAGAATTTTGAGTACAACCCAAGGAATGTCAAACCTTTATACCTGTGAAAACTAAGTAAGATGTTGGTCAAATGATTGGAGGACCAAAGAGCATGATCCAGTGCCACTACGGAGAAGGATCACCCCTTATAAAAGAAGTAGCATCCAGCAACACCAACAAATCCCAAAATTATCTGTAAAGGAAGACCAAATCGCAACCAATCTGAGTACTTATAACCTCCCGCAGCATGAGCCATAAGATTCAGCTGGTGCCCAATAGGGGTGATAAATGATGCTGAACCAGCCAACATGAGAGCATAGCATGCAGCATACGGATTAAGGCCAACAACAGTGCCGTCTTTCAGAATGCTGGAAACAATTGGAAAGAACAGCGCTACCGCACCTGAGTTAGTGATCACTTCTGTCAGTAATCCAACGCAAATGTAGATGGCGGCAATGATGCCGATTGGACCAAGAGGGCTTAAACAATTAATCATTGAGTTAGCAATCGCTAGCCCAACCCCAGACTGCTGCACGGCAGCACCAACACCAAAAGAGAAAGCAATTGTCAACATAAGGGTGATGTCAACTGCAGAATATGCATCCTGGAGACTGATGCAACCAGAGGCAACCAATAGCATTGAACCAGCAATGGCAGTCACCCAAATACTTACTATTCCTGTCGGAGGTATAGCAACAACTGCTGCCAAAATGATAAGGCTGGCCGTGATATGGAGCCAGTCATCGATGGGGGGACTGACTCCTTCTAAAGGATGCACAGTGGAAAAGTTCTGGTCTCTTGCAAATTGTCGATAGAAAGACGGCCTGGCCTCAATTAGTAGCGTTTCTCCACCTTCAATGACATGATCTTCCGGCTTTTCAATTGCTAGATCTGTACCTTTGTGAGATGTCACAGCCAGCACAACACCTTCAAAGTGAATAGGAAAGCAAGCTTCTCGAATAGCTTTACCAAGGAGCAGTGTACTGTAGCGAGAAACAGCAACCTCGTAAAGGTTGCAGTAGAGTCTTGTGGACTCCACAAATCCCTGTTCTACGCCTACTGGATATAAGCCACCATCGCTTTTGTAGATAGTTATCAATGTTTCAAGCTGACCATGGAACACTAGAGTGTCACCTTCCAGTATCACCACATCCTGACCAGGGGCTAGTAGAACCTCCTCACCACGATGCAGTTCAACAAGTCGATCTGCTGTGGATACCCCTCGTTGGAGATCTCCCACAGTACACCCAATGGTCATCTTTGCTCTGCCAGTCACCTTGAGGAAAAGCAGATACAGCCTCACATTCTTCGTAGCAAGTTCCGCTTTATGGCGGCTGGGAAGCATGCACTCGGTAGGTGCTAGCAGCAACACATACAATAAACCCACTGCAAAGTACATAGAACCAACTTTAGATATGCCGAAATATCCAAATCGCAATGGCTGGCCATCGATATCCACAAGGCCTACATCATCTACCGCTAAGCTAGCAACTAGCAAATTGTTCATATTTCCAATCAAGCTCAGCGTTCCACCCAAGATCAGCGATATTGATACAGGCATCATAACCTTTGATGGAGCAATTCCAGTGGATTTTACAATCTTTGACAGCACAGGTAGGACTGAGACATAGATTGGAGTGCTGTTCAAGAACATTGAGGCTGCACCCAGTGGAATGCAGAGCTTTGCCAGCAGACTACGCAACGGATGTTTCCTGTGGGTTGAAGTGAAAAATGTACACAGCAACATCAACGAGTTGGTCCTTGTGATGGCAGCAGCCACGATGAACAGCACGGTGATAGTGCTGATGCCTTGGTTGGAGAATCCAGCTAGAGCTCCCTCACTGTCCACACATTGGAAGAGCACAAGCACCCCGAGTGCAGTTGCGAACAGCACATGCGTAGGTGCTACTTCATGGACCAAAGCGAAGAGAAGGACAGTAATCACGGCCAACGAAAACCAACCCTTCCATTCCAATTCCTGGAAAGGGGGTGCGAACAGCCCGAGTGCAACCAAGGCGACAGCAACGCCGGAGAGGGCCACTCCTGTCCCCCATCTCTTGCAGCAGCAAGCTTTGATTTTCTCGTTCCACTCCTTCCATCGCTTCGTCTCCATCTCCATCGTCACGTCGACCTTCCTCCTTCCATTGGTCCCAAGTGTGTGTCTGCCAATCCAGTCGTCGATTGTGGCCTTGGCAAGTGGAAGGGTGGTCCTTTCCGACCCTCGAAAGGGGAAGAAGATACTTGTAGCTCAAGTCCAGAAAGGACCAGTCGTGAGGGCTGGACCAAGTTGGAGTGTTGTGAAACCTACGTAAACTTCCACCTACCATTCGCGGGTAGCTAGACGGTTGTGAATTGAATCAGGGAACGTCTCGTGTTGACATGAATGGTGTTCGACCGCCGTGTAGTCTCTTAGCTTGGAACACAATGCACCGAAACGATCGAAGAAATGTTTGCTCGTTAAGAGAGAATCGAACGGTGGAGGAACATGTCTCCTTGTAAAATTCGAGTCGAATTCTTGAATTGCGTTCTTTGCAATTCATGTGTGCATAACACCATTCAATGTTGTTGCACTTTATATTGAAAGTTGAATGGAGGATCGTTTGTCGAGTTTAATGAATCGGGGGAGATCGACCTTGGCCTCCAATCATCGTATCATCCGAAGTGATGCACATGTAGAGTTTTCGGCCGTTTGCTTGACTTCGTTAGCAAGATTGGTACTAGAAGAAAAATAGTAAATTTCAACGAATTACCACTACTGCTAACGTGTGATTCCAATGAATACGACCGTGAAGCAAGTATAGGTCTAGATAGAAGACGCTACATTCTTGCTCGGACAATGCATATCCACTTCGAATCCGGGCAAACCGTCCCCACACTTGCGAAAGCACGCTACGACAGAATCCATGGTATCATTCAAGGCCCTAAAGAAACGTACGGAGAGAAAGATGAGAGAAGATGTAAGGAGGTTACAAGGTTCGAAAGAAAGAGATAAATATGGCCAAACCACAAGAAGAGTCAAGGTTGATTGAAGCGCCATCCACAATAAAATGCAGAATATACTCCCAACAGTTGAGCCACCAAAGATACTAAGTCATACCTACACGCACCATACAAGTCTTTACTCATTATCTTCAATGCATTTTTCGAACATCTTCTGATGACTTGATTCGTGGCTTTATAAAGGGATCGAATCATTTTGCGCACAACTCTACTACTGTGATTTTGCTATTGTATCTGTTCACAAGTGTAGTCATAGACAAGGTCCTCCCTTCACAAAAGAACGCATACACATCACGCAACACTAGTTGCAATCAACCTAGAGAATTCGACAATCAGATTTATACTTACCAATGGACGAAGGCTTTGACCAAGAAGGCGATGACATAGTTAGGAGACCAATGCTCTTAGCAAGTTGGGTAGCTTTACTTTTGCAAGGATCGGAATTGAGTGGAACCATTTAACGGAAGAACGGTTGGGGTGTCCTCCGTTGTTGTGGATGTTGGGTCAAAGGGAAAGGCATCCCTCTCATGACTTGTTAGTCCACCAACCCTTCTTAACTAGAACGAGGCATGTGGAGATGGCAATGGGAAGCGTTGCACCTGCCGCAAGGTTGGTGGATGCTCGAAGAGGTGAGGAACAACAAGGAAGATGTCGGAAAGGAGGATAAAGAAAGTCGATTGCAAGGGATATTGTGTGCGCCGGTGAGTGGTTTGATGTTATCCATGCCGTTGGCATCAAACGCTAACCATTGAGTTTATTAAGTACACTCCAACCGCATTGATCTCCCAAAGAGAGCTTTGTTCGTACGTCTTGTGGAGTTGCACGTCGTGACTTACAGTGAAATTGGTCTTCGGCGGGTCTCGACTTAAGCATGCATGGGGCTACTCATTCAAGAAAAGGCACTCGTTCCAACCCCGCTAGAGGAATTCAAGGTTCATTCCCCCAGAATAGTTAGGGGAAAAACTGCGCTTACTCGTGGCGGAATTGTTGCAAGCAAATCTAACAATGAAACGCATTGCTGACCACCCTTCTACTACTTTCTAGCAAATTCCTCGTTGATCCCCTTCTTCCGCCATGTCGTACTGTGCTAGTAGGCGGAGCATAAATTCTTGTCGTTCTCAACGTTCTTTCCCGTGGTGGATGTATCTTGATTAGTAGCCAAGTGTCCTATATTACGACTCGCCGTACAAAGGATTGTAACGTTTCGAAATCAAGCATTTTCGGAACCTTACAGAGCCGCATTGTTATGTCATGTCCCGCGGAGAAGTGATGGCTGTCTACTTCCCTCGTTTCTTTCTACCCTGTCACCTACTTCCTACTTTTTCTCAGAGATATTTTTCGTCAATGCAGGGAAATTGGTTGCGGGGCTACTTGGCCGAAGTATTGAAAATATGGGTCAAGACTTTTCGATTGAGGTGCAGGTAGTTGAATGGTGCGAAAATCGGGCACATACTGTTTCGGACTACGTACGTGGTATTGTCGACATTGCACTTTGCAAATGTTGGAATAAAAGGTCGTACTTTTCATGTCAATTCGTACACCGAATGATACAAGTAATCAACACTAGCTTTCTAACTAGCAAGATAGGGAACTACTAAAGACCATGGTGGCCAACCAAACATACTCACTGCGCCCCCCCTTTGAACCGAGTTTCAGGCAAGGTCGCTTACTAGTAACGGTACTACGCAAAACGAATAACAAGTGGCATTGAATACTCGAAAGAGAAGTCGCACATATTTGCTAATGTTGGTGCATTAAGTAGCTCCCTTGTAGTAACCGCCCGAAAAAGTGGTGGAGGGCGGTAAAGATATGATTGGAGAAGCCGCAACACTTGAGCCATCGGATTGGAACCCATGAACCCGCGTGGGCCCGTAACTACATGTTTAGTGGATGAAGAGGACGTTTACAACCACTAGTTCTTCCGGGGATGGGAAAAACAAAAGAGCATCCCACTTGTCTAATAGTGTCAGAAAGCTACAACACGCATGCAACAATCTCCTCCACACATGTGCAAAGCCTCGTAAGCATTGTAGAAAGCCTTTCTGTTGCCTTGGAAAGCTCATACGTGAGGAAAAGAGAATGAAATCGTATTGTAGAGCGCGTGTACAAAAGTGCAAATCCACACAAGTTTCGGTTGATGACTGAGCCAAAACAGTGTGATGAAAGGCTTGGAACGGCCTTCAGAGGCCCGCGCTAGAGCACTAGCCGTGTAAGACGTGAATTGTTATCTTATGCGAGTTTGGGCATACTTTTGGAGTAGTACCAATCTCATCATTGGTTGAGAGACGCAATTGGGTCGTCATCAAGGTAAAAGGTCAGTTCAAGTCTAATGGGAGGTCTTCTTGTAGGTCTTCCTGTAGGTTCTTGATCCGATCGTCCCCCTTTCGTTCACAAGAGCCCAACATTCACATGCTTCAATTGCAGTCGTGAAAAGATTGTTCGATCGGCTTAGACCCAAAGTTTCGTACTCCACCATTTGATTAAGCCTCGCATTAAACGAGTACAAGTAAAGCGAATGCAAATGACAACTGCCATGTTCTCGGTCCAAGACAAAATATAGCCATGGGGAGCAAAATGTTTGACAGGCAAATTGACTACCATGCCCATAGCACGTGGAAGGTAGCCATGTCGCGCTCGGTCAAATCTTGACCTCGGATACATACAACAACGCGGCTGGGGTATTTGAAAGGCTACTGCCTTGTCACAGCAAAAGTGTATCTACGAAGACAAGCTCTAGTACGGGCTTGCCCCATATTGACACGAAGGATACAAATAGAAGACTACAAACACCCAACGAATGCCAAGAATTGAAGTCTTCTATACTAACAGGTATGAACGTTCTGTCGAAACAAACGGGCCTCCATTCGAACGTGTTACGCACTCTCGAAATGTTGGGGACAAAGCTCTTTGGCTGGCACTCTAGGCTTTAGTCGACCTCCTTGCCTTCAACATGGTACAAGAGGCTCGACAATACCACTCATCTTCCACTTGCCATGAAAAGGGAGAAACAATCTTGTACGCAAGAGCATGCCTCGCTTTGCCCACCAAACATGAAGCTCGCTTTCTTCGAGTTCTTGTTTACCAAGTTGGTCAATAATGGATCCCATCACATTTAGGACCTTGCCTTATGCAACATGACAAAGATTTCTCTTGTTCCGTCGACGAAGGGGAGATTCTCTTGCAATGCAATCGGTTAGGGGTCATGCGTTGAGGTTGACCTTCACTTTCCGACTCCATTGGTGCTGCATTGCTTTTTGCAAAGCCCATCCTCCCATCCGTTCTTCGCAACATGAATGTCACTCCGCTCCTTTAGCAATGCCACCGTGTGGAATGCGCTTCGGTGCAAGGTAGACTGAAGATGTGGATGTGAAAGATATGGGTTGAATGTTAGAGGAGAACAAAGCTAATCAAACGACCCTGACGTCGCAAGGAGAGAAGTTGCCATTGGTGTCCACCACCACGGCGATGGCTCGTGATCCTAGGGAATGGCATGGGTGTCAGTCGAGGACATGCAATGCGCTAGAGAAAAGAATGGTGCATTCGTCGTCCCGTTCAAAACCAGCTTCCAATAGTTCTGCCACGATGCAACAAAGCAAAGTGCACGAAAGACAGGTTCCTACTTCGCATTCCCTGAAACAGAATACGTTGCAAGTGAACGAGTGGCACAGTACAGACGAGAGAATGCCGCAAATGCGCACGTGCACGTCTTAACAGTTGTAGACAGCATAGTAGGAGTGTCTGTGCCGAACTTTCAAGTTGGCTGTCAGGACAATGTAAATCAAACAGATATCACGAGACTGGGAAAGGAGGACAACATGTGTATGCGTGTCACCAAAGCAACTTGAGAACCATAGGACTGCTGGTGGAGCTCGCTGTTTCGCATACGGCGGTCGTCGTGTTGGACGAAGCGGTCAAAACCTACCACTACAGAGTGAACGCATTCATATACTTCGTCGAACGCAAGCTCCAAAACAAAGTGGTCCACATCAGAACTGAAATCGACGAATTCAACAGGGAAGAACTGCTCTGTCCTAGTAAGTGCAAGCCAAGAAAAAGAGATCTTGCTGCAGAAGCAGAATGTACAAACCAACAACTAGCAACAGACTTCACGGAATGTGCGGCCAATTAAAAAGGCAGTCCTATGCTACTGCTGGACTCGAAGGACGAAGATTTGCTCTTCTAGATCTGGATCCAAGGCTTAGGGGCAGATATCAAGGATTTTGCAGAATATTTGCTTAACTATCAAAGGAATGTTTGTGCCAACGAGGGTCAGTACGATTCAGTGACAACAGTGACCTATCGAAAGGATCATAATCCAAAGCAGAAACCACTATACAGGCTCCACAGTCCTACGCCGTCATCCAACAGAACAGGCCATTTGCAACAGACGAAAGGAGAGGCTCAAAGACCGAGATTGAATTCTTATCAATGCGCGATGCATTTGGATCTCTGCCAAAAGCATCATTCAAAACAGCACTCCTGGAAGTCAGTTTCTCAATTTACTAAAGGCTAATTTGCTCTGCAAAGCTGGAAGCTAGTTGGTAATGCAGATTACTGCTGTTGTCCGTAGGAGGGGCGTTTGCCAAAACTGGAGCAAGCGTGCATGCAAGGTGGTGTGTTGAGAATTTGGTCCATTTCCAATTTCAGCAGCTACGGAAAGCTGGTTTCAACTAAATATTGTAGAGGATGAAGCAGATGCAAATCAGAAAATACTCCAGGTTGGCTGGAACGCTGTAGTCATTTGATTCAAGATAAACTTGCCCGAGCCTGGTTAGAAGAGATGCAACTTTGTCAAATTTGGGTCAGTCTTTTTGTTACGAAGGATCACCTCCTAAACTGTAGATTGAAAGGCAGCAGGGAGCATGTCAATTAGAGTCTACCTGCCTTCCGAGTGCAATGGCAAGACTAGACACCTCAGTCATTGAATTATAAATGTCAGCATTTATTTTGCGGATGATTCTTGTGCTAAATCAATCTTGAATATCATGGCACACCTTTGGCCCCACTATGAAATGGGCATCACCCGGCAGCATATAACATGTACACACAACATGACGCCAAGGAGAACAAACCACCGTCTACCCAATGAATGAACGATAGAAGCACGGCGGGCGTTGCAGATTTTCTCTTGCGGTGTATTGAGACATTGGCTAGAACAAGCATTTTGTTGGTATAAATCTATCATGTGTTCATTTGAGGCTCAAGTAGCCTAAGTTGGATTCCAGGCCTATTGATTTGCCTTCAGCAGCACCTGTCAGTAGGACAATTCAAGTACTGGGGATCACCCATTCTGCATCTCTCTGCAACTGCTGACATTACATAGGGTGGCTCACTATAAGGTTGACCCGTTTTCAACTTTCCTAGACCAAATCTGAGCTAAAAGCTGTTGTTTCACGGCGGGTTGTGTTTCCATCCTCATGATTCTCTGTAAGAAGTGGTGAAAGTTGAAAGTATGGTCGCTGTAGAAAAGTTGCACTGTCCGTTTCACAGTTAGATGGGCTTAAGGGGCAGTTCAGGAATGCTGATGGGGCAGCTTGCCCCTTTCAGGGCAAGGTGTGTTACACAAGTTCGGTACAATGTAAAACGTTCTGGATGGGGACAGTATCCTGAGACTTCCACTAATGCGATAAACATGTCGTATCGATGGAACAAAAAATACAAATGCTTTTGTCTGTAAAGGGCACAGATGCGTCCTTATTTCGGGGTGCACCAAGCTTGGAAATCCATTTTCATCATAGTGGGTGTAGAATCGTGCCTCCTAGTTCGAAGTTCAGGAGGGCAAGAGATAACTGCAGATCAGCATTTGAACTTAGTCGTGATGGTGGGACGGTGCACCGGCCAACAGCGCTCCCAGATATCAATGCCAGTGAACAGTACTGCGAACTACGCTTGGTTGAAGCCACACTCAGAAAATCCTAGCATACAGAGGTATGTTCGATTTGACCTGAGGACATTGCTTCTCCGCCTGACCCATAACCATGCAGGGAACTTCAAAATGTTGTGCTCTTTTGTGGATGCAAGAACTTACAATCAAAAGAAAAGACTAGTTGCTTAAACGAATACCATCAGTCCATGTTTGAGGACACACGGATTTACATAGATGGGTTGCTCGCAAACGTGGCATGCATCTTTGGATGCATTGGAAAACAACTATGTTACAACTGAGATATTACTTCTACCCTCAATGGCGAAACTTGGAGGAGATGACCTGTCGAACGATCAGCTGCGGGGGGAGCACAGCAGGATTTGGCCTCTCATGGTTGGTATAGGGTGGACTTCTTCCAGCGCCAAAGAAAGCCTTGCACTCATTGTGTACACGAGTATGAAACATTTTCCAAGAAAAATCTGTGGAACCATCCCGGAAGGGATTGGAGATGTGTTCCTTGATGTTGATCAATCCTTGGTAGAAGATTGTCATAACCGTCATCATGACAATCTGTTCATAAGCCCAATAATCATACCGAAAGATGAAGGCCACAGCTGTGATGTATCCAGCTTGCACAGCAGCCATGAAGATGAGAATTTTCACCATGAACACAACAAGATGGCTGTATGCAAGTGGGTACTGGGTGTTGATTCGCCCAAGTAGGAAATTGATGTTGCTGTTTGCTTTTGTGCACTCTGCCAGGATCGCCTCTTGATTTGCGAGCGGGTCTGGAAGCCGTCCGTCCAGGCAAAGTTTGGTAAAGAACGACGCAATCCACACCCAAACAACTTGACACTTTGCTGGACAACCGTCGAGCAATGACTTTTCACGGGGTGTCAGAACTCTATCTCTGACCAGGTCGGACAGATCGTGGGCTCCAAGAATCTTGCGTTCGCCAACTGTCCAGGAATCAATCTCACTGGCATCCTTAAAGAGTAGGGCAATACTCAGGAGCCCATAGCGTAGTATGGTGTCACGAATTTCCTGGTCTTCTTTGTTGTTGTGGGGGAAATAGATGGCCATGCGGAAGCACAAGCTCTGCACGCAATTCATCACGCTTTGCAGGAATTCTTGCCGCAAATTCCAATAAATGTCGACCTGCTTGTTCACATACAGCCCGAGGACAAATGCAACTAAGACACTCACAGCCTGAGTGAAGTTTGCTACGTGTGTAAGTTGTTGGAAGATCTCCATGATCTGTGTGCGGTCATCTGTGCCGCCGTTGACATACACCTCGTGGTACCTCCCAGAGTTACTTATCTGCACGTAATATGAAATGCAGAAAGTGGTGACGGCAATGATGTAGACAAGGAGCAACTGCAGCCACATGAATGAAGATGCAAAAACACTGCCTCTCCATGTCCTCAACCAGCCAAACTTTAGAAGCCGCTTCTCGCTGAACCGCACGATTTTCCTTCCAGGCTCATGCACTGGCTTTCCTCTGAAGATTCTGACCCACTTTTCATCCCACCACCTGGCTTTGAGAACTTTCCAGCCACCAATCTGATAGTTGACGCCTTCATATTCGTGGATTACGCGTTGGTTGGGTTTCAACTCGTATTCAAAGAATGGGCCTGATCGACAACGCTGGTCACGCAAGGGTGCAACTGGTTCTTCCGGATCCGACACGGCATCGACGTATTCGAAGCGTTTTGTCTGCATCCTAGCCCATTCTCTTCTTTCCGAGTATCCGCTCTCGCTCGCCTGGCCCTGTTCATCGTCGGCACGATTCCCAGATTCTTGGTGACGCTTCTTCCCGCCGCGAGAACGGGCGGACTGCGATACAGGTACAGGTTCGTCTCCATCAGACTCGCAGTCTCTCCATCTCTTGGTTTCTTCGTCTTCCAGTTCCGAATTCTGTGTTTCCATCGTCGTCTCACTGTCCATCAAAGCTTGGTCACGAGTGGTCGTTCGCACATTCGCAGGCATCCAAATGAAGATCGATTACGATGACAGATGAATTCAAACAATCATCCGGGCCTCTTTCGAACAAGGGGTGCTCCAGGGTATACCGCCCCTGGAGCATGATGACCCTGCCAAGGGAGGGTCGGTCGAAGGATGAAAGTAGTATCCTCTTCTGGGCTTAGGTCCAGCGAGTCAAACACGAGGCAGTGCAGAGGGCAGAGGTCGAAGACACGCACAGGCGCAATCCGTAGAGCGTTTGTTGGTGGATGGAGTGTGCCGTGGAGATCGGTTCAAATTTAGGAAAACGAACCATCAAGCATGCAAAACCAAATGACATATGAATGCACAAGAGCTTCAAGTACTACTCTTGCGCAAGTAATACGATGTCACGTGCCGTGTAAACTTCCGTAGTTGACGTGAATAACGATGGTCTTGCTAGCGTTGCTCTGGCGTTCCTATGAGGGCGTCGGTCTCGTCCGCGTCATCGGAGCTTTTGTCTCGAATCTTCGGGATCGTCTGGTTTTGGATGGTCCCTTGTTGTCACTTCGAGTCTTGGACTAGGAAAACCCTAGCTCTTGGGCTTTCCTCTCAACGGAGCCCTTTGGTCGACCCCGATCAATATGGAAGGAGGTTGTATGTTCCAGTTGAGTAAGGAAAAGGAGATTGGTATGAGCTTTTGTCCGTAAGCCTTTGGGTCCAAGGGTGGTCGTGTAGGGTTGTCGTACTGACTTTGGCGGGTAATACTAGGTCAATGGATAGATTGATGTATGATCAATGCTTCCCGAAACCGATGCAATCATTAGGCATCGAGAGAAAGATTGGGCATGACCCCCGATAAAACACCAACGGTGAGTGCCCCTTCCTTATGTACTTTTCAAATTCTCAATTGCCAACACTCCCCTTTCTTTCTCGCTCTTGATTGATGGAAAGGTCATTGTCGCCTCTACGTGGATCCTCAATATGACGACTTTCTACTAATACATCCTCGTCTTCACCTTTCCACCTGCCCGTTCCTACAAAGGAGCGCCTTGGAGTAGGATTTAAACATCCTCTTTTGCGAAGTGGAGAGAACTTTGGAGGGTCCGCGATTGTTTTAATTTGGAAGATGGGAGTAATCTCCACCGTAGAGTGAGGATTTCGTTCCAAGAAACCATACGAAGTTTCGAAATTTCGGTACGGTATCACCCTTACTTGTAAGATTCTCACGCGCACGAGCAAATAAACCTTTGCGTCCGTGTTCTGTGGTCTACATCCTTCGTTTCCTCCGATGATGGGTGGCCTCCTCTAAAGTAGACGCTTAGACTACGATTTTATCATATGTGGATATTGAGCGCTCACAAGCGTGCTTTCGAGGAAAGGTTTATTGGGGAAAACATGGGAATTTTATTTGTAGCAAAACTCGTCTCCTTTCGGTGCTACATGGCTACTTCTTGACCGCAAAAGGTTTCTTGGCTGGCAAACTCAATCCTATGGGAGGTCGATGACTAGCTCGGTCCTTGCAACTCTCGGACATTGCAAAAGGTGCGAAAATTGTGGTTGGAAAGTCATGAATTGTATATGAAAACAATTTGGGCTACCCTTGTTGAGTCTCTCTACACAAGGAGACACCTACGTATCCCTCCTAATTTTTCGGGGTATCTAGGAACAATATATGGGTTCTCCTCACTCGGCATAGCGTCCTGATTTCTGCTCGTTGTCTCTCGTATCTTGCTTCGTTCTCAACTTTGGTCCTCCACCTTCCGCTTTGGGAAGGGGAGGTCTCATCGATGTCCGGGTCAACCCTCCCTGAAACTGAGGTACTCTTCCGATAAGTACCATGCTTGTCAAGGGTCTGCCTCTTGCGAGACTGGCATAGCCTTCTTCATAGAAGAAAGTCCTCACCTACTGCAACACCAGCTGCAAAAACTTCTAATCATTCCACCTTCTTTCGTCCCAATAGAAGCAGCCGGTCCCACAAGCAAGGACCATTCTGTCCTTTGCTCAACCAACTCCCACGTGGTGGATGCCCGAGTTCGTTGTGGAGACCTCATTGCATGGCCACTACATTTGTAAATCTCTCTGTGATTGTTAGCAAGGGTGGCCGAGCCAAAGCTATTAGCTTGATCATACATGGAACCCAGACTGATCCCAAAACTTGTTGTCAATGCACCCCCTATTTCTGCTGTTGTGGCTGCATTCTTTTGCATGATCATCTCTTTCTCCAATACAGTAGAATGAAGAATTGCATTCCTACTTTGGCTGCACAAAAGAGACTGTGAATCATGTGTATTCGCAGAGAAATGTGATGCAGGATTTCTATCAGTCCATGTTGCTTTGCCTCGGAAGCCGTGAACTAGAAGGGGTGCTCAAATCTCTTCCTAGGCATAAATCGCTTCCCCTCATTCATACTCCCTCCAGCAGACAATGTACTTTAAAGGCTGCAAAACTTTGTGTCTCTTGGTTCCTCAGATTGTTTACCTCAAGCAGAAGTACAGGGTTGTCCCCAACTAGGTTGCAGAGCAGCTTGACCTTCGAAACCGGAAACATTATCAAATTGCTCTGGCTGGGTTTTGATCTTTTCCACACACCATCCTGATATGTCTTGGTGAAAGCTTAGAGCCACATTGAACATTTTGAACATTGATTTTGCCTGACTGGTGTCCCAGCTGCCAATGTCTTGATTAAAGCTGGTGGCAAACGCAAACATTTGATCCATATACACCACTTGACTGGTGTCCCAGCTGCCGATGTCTTGGTTGAAGCGCGTAGCTTCTTCAAACATCCTTCGCATGTCAGCCACTTGGCCGGTGTCCCAGCTGCTGATGTCTTGGTTGAAATCGTTGCAATTCTGGAAAAGTTCTTCCATGTCCGTGATCCCGCTGGTACAAGTACGGCCAATTCGCTCATCACTTGGGTCCGCAAGGATGAGGGCAGTCAGTTCCTCCCAGCTGCGTTTCATGTATTCTATGCCACCAACTGCTCCAGTATCTCCGAAATTGGCTTCTGGGCACATGACTGTGATTCCATTGGAAGCAAGGTAGAACAATGGGGTCGGTGGCACTGGGGAAGCTGAACTGATGCTAACTCCTCCCAAGTAGGTCGAAGTCACCATGGAGCTGATACTGTTCCCTGTACCTGATTTCAATTTGCGCCCTGCCTCTGTCGTTTTGTTGGAAAGTGGAAAGCCCGCATCAGCTAACAGATTGCCCACTGAGTCCGTGAAGGAATACCCCTGCTCTGTGAGGGTGACCCCACCCACTGCGTGGAACACGATGCTCAGCTTCTTTTCCTCCCCCTCTCGGTACCGCACATAGCCCGCCACGTCAAAGCTTGCAAGGTTGCCTGTAGCAGAGCGCAAACTTAGACGCTCTGCTTGTTGCAAAACTGCATCCTCCAAGTCCAATTCCAGAGGGTAGTCACGGCTGGCGATTCCCGTATGGACGAGCTGTCCGTTTCCCTTGTCGGTCAGCATGACCTTTCCATCGTTTGAGCTAGTTTCGGTGTCCTTCACTTTCACCAGAAGTGCCCACACCGTTCCCACGATGGCCGCCACCTGGATTAGCGCGAAGACGCAGAGCGCCAGGATGATCTTCATGGCGATTCCGTACTGTCGCTTGGATTCCCGATACATCCGAACGCTTTCGATGATTTCGGAGATGGACAGAGTTCCGCTTTCATCCACGTCTAGTACTTCCAGTTCCTCCGCTACGGAAACGGGGAGGTCCGCCATCCGGATGGATCGCACGTGTTGGCTGTACTTCTTGCAGTCGGCATCGCGTTCTACGTCGACGCCTGACTCCAACCTCGTTCCTTCCATCTTCTGCGAACGTTTGCGTTCGGCGCGACGAGGACAAGCTTGATCCTAGCGACCGCGTTTGCGTCAGGGCCAACACGTATCTCCTATCCCAGGTTCCGTGGTGGGGTCATCGGTTTTTGTGGATGGGCTGATTGAAAAGCAGCGATTGCTCAGCATGAATGCAGAACTATTGAGAGACCTGGGTCCAGGAATCCTTCTGTGGGAGTTTCTTCTCTTTATGGAGAAGAAACTCTACTGTGCAGGCAGGAGGGGACGACGGTCTCGAGCGGACCATCTGGTGCCGCACTCTCGATGAGTCGCACGAATGCGACCTGTGATACGTAACATGCATGAGTTAATATATCAATTACACTCTCGAAAGCCGCCATCAAGCACTCCCGCCATCAAGACGCTCGTCCATTGGACCCATCGGCCGAACTCTGTCGGTTCAGACCGACCAAACAGACCAAGGGAATCCTCACTCAATTGAGGATAAACAGTTCTTCAGAACAAATCCCAAACAACCATTCAGTCGGAGGAGGAAAGGAGGGGGAGACCTGAAAGGGGTTAAGATTTTGGGGAAAGACGAAATATTCGGGCAATAGGGAGTTTATTCTCGGGGTTTGGGGAGTTGGGGTTTCCCCTTTTTCAATTTTGGGAAAGTGAAGGGTCCGTAACTTTCCCCTTTTCCATTTTGGGTCATTCGCCAGTTGCAAAGATGTGGCGTTTCCTAGCACGGGTTCTCAAGCGAGTATTATTCAATCGCTATATGTCGTGGAGTGGTGGGGAAAGCATACCACGTTCCTCCACGCACGCTGCACGCAAGGTCGTCGAACAAGACCGAGGTCAGAGATTCCGCGGAAAAGACGAAGGGCAATCCCATCTCGAATGGGATGCGCCTTGGAGCGAAGGACTCTTCGCAAGCAATTTGACGAGCTCGTGGGAGTCTTCATTGGTTTCACGGCAGCACATCGGCTCCGTGCTAATGTGCCGATCGGGGTTCTATGTCTCCTACTTGCTGCCATTGAGCGATGTTGGGAAGACTTAGAAAAAGCCAAGTGGTATTGGGCGTACAAAAGGGCAGTGTCAAACATGCCGCGAACGATTGATGGTTTCCCGGACGATTGGTTGCGGCAACATTGCCGGTTTGTGGGTCCAAAGATACGTGAGATCATGCGCATCCTCCGTGTCCCACGAACTATCCGCGTCCGAGGAACTCGACGTGTCTTTCTAGGAGAGGAAGGCATGTTGTTGTTGTTGAGGTGCTTGGCTAGGTTGGAGAACTTACATCATCTATCCCACACCTTTGAGAGGACCGAATGTGCCTTGTCGGAGCTTCACAATGCAATGCTCGACCACATCTACCCCTTCACTAAGCGAGCGTTGCGCTTGGAATTGTGGGCAAGCGTGCTCACTCGACTAGTGTAGGCCCACACAGGTCCTATGCAATAGAGGGCCCCTTCGAACCCCTCTCCACTTGGACAGAAGATTTTCTTGGGTCAAAACTGGTCTGTAAGGGAACTTTACCCTTACAGAAGGAGCTACCAATCGAGGGAACAACGCGTATAGACCGAGAATGAAAGGTGGAGATTGTTGTAAGAAAATGTGATCAGTATTTTCTCAGTTGATTTGGCTCTCGATTCCTATCGAATGGCAGTGGTCCCAGATCCGTACTGTCGTACTCGTGCTGTTGGCAGAGGTCGGTCGCGATCCGCTTCGTCTGCTCTTGCGCAGTGAGCACTTGAGAGTGGTGTAGGTACAGGGTTGGAGATGGCGTGTCAAGGTTCTTTGATATGCAAAAACTGATTACAGGTAAGGTCGCGTGCGCTATTTATACTGCGCTCATGCGAGTTCTACGATGTCACGTGATCGTATGTTGTCTTTTGTCGTCGGTTTCTTCAAGGTTTCTTCAGCGTGTTAGGCTGAGGGCGTCTTTGTTCTCCGTCGTCGTTGCCTTCGTCGTTTTCTCCGTCTCGAGTCCTTGGGAGGTTTCTGTTTGGCGCGTCCCCGCAGTTTATACAGTTGGGTGTACTAGGCTGAAAACCTAGTTCATTAGGACTTTTTCCAACACTCCCACTCAGCCTTGTACAGCCAGCTGGCATTCCAATGTTCTTAATGCAGATGTTGAATTTTTCACTTGGTAGTTGTTTTGTCAAGTAATCTGCCCACATGTGTTCAGTTTGGCAGTAGGTCAGTATTACTTCATTTCTTATGGCTCGTTCTCTGATAAAGTGGTGTTGCACGTCAATGTGTTTCGCCTTGGTTACTGATTGGGGGTTTTTCAGCAGCCTCAGTGTTGACTGGTTGTCGATGTTTATGGTCACTTGTATTGCTTTGGTTTCCAGTAGTTGATGAAGGAAGTTTCTGATCCACAGACCTTCCTTTATTGCTGCTCCTGCTGCTTGATATTCAGCTTTGGTGGTTGAGGTTGCAATAGTTGGCTGTAGTTTGCTCTGCCAGGATACTAGTGATCCCATTACTGTTACGATGTATCCTGTTCTGGATCTTCTGCTGTCTTTGTCACCTGCGTAGTCTGCATCGCTGTATATGGTAACGGTCAGTTTTTCTTTTGGAATCTCGTTGGTTTTGGTATATTTAAGTGTTAGTTCTTCTGTACCTTTCAGGTATTTCAGGGTTCCTCGCAGTGCTTTCCAGTGGATACTTTTTGGACAGTTATTGTATCGAGCTAACACTGATGCAGCATGTGTGATGTCTGGTCTAGTTGTTCCAGCTAGGTATTGCAGTTGTCCAATTATTGTTTGATAGTGTCCATGGTCAACTGTTTCTTTTTCTTCTTCGTTGGTTAGTGGTACTGACAGTGGTATTTTGTTTGGTTTGCAGTCTGACATTTGATGTTTTTTCAGATATTCTTTTACTTTGTTCGTTTGTTCCATTTCCAGTATTCCAGTGTTTTGTTTTCGGTGTATGGTGATTCCCAGGAAGTTCTTGGCTTCTCCCATATCTGTTGCTTTGTATTTGTCCTGG
>JBBULP010000823.1:0-50373 GCA_038048775.1 Picocystis salinarum | reverse complement strand
GGGATCGCGAGCCACGAGGCGCACACGCACACGGGGGTTTCGCACGTCGCCATGGCCAAAGGAAACACCGACGCCGTCACACGCGAATACACGATGTGCGTGACACACCCGAGGAGAGAGAGAGAGAGAGAGAGGTGGAGGGAAAAGACTGACCCAGGGAGACCACGACGACGACGACGCAGAAACCTGCACAAGAGGTTGCATGGGATCGCCTTCAAGAAACGAGCACCCAGAGCCGTCAAGGAAATCAAAGCCTTTGCGAAAAAAGCCATGCAGGTGCGAGAAAGACGAAACGAGGAGGAAAATCGAATGGAAACGAGGAAACGATCCAACGAAACAACCCACACGACCACGAACGAACGAACGAACGAAAACAAGCCGATAGTAACCCAGGCGCGACGTCCAAGAGACGAAGAAACGTGCGTTGCAAGGCTTGGAAACGAAAACCGAGGAAACTGACCCCACGTGCACGTGCGATCACGAAACAGACCGAAGACGTGCGCGTCGACGTGAAACTCAACAAAGCCGTCTGGAGCAAGGGCATCCGCAACGTGCCCAAACGTGTGCGCGTGCAAATCTCTAGGAAGAGGAACGACAACGAAGACGCAAAGGTACGAGACCTGGAAGAAACGATCCCATGCGTCCGCGAATCGGAAGGAAACGAAAACGAAGGTCCGACCCTGCCCACGACCTCGATCGTGATGGAGGAACGCTGACGGAACCCGCCGTCCACACACGTGCAGGAGGAAATGTACTCGTATGTCACCGTAGTCGACACGCCAGAGGGATGCAAGGGAATGCTCACGAAAGTCCTCGACGAATAGACGTGGTGTAATGGATGCTGCTCCTTTTTCGAAATGAACCATGCAAACCTTTGGATGCACACAAACGGAGGGGATCGATCCCCCAGCAGTGCTCTCGCCGGAGAAAACAGCGATGCCGTTGCGCTTCGCGCATGGGCAGTCGCAGTCGCGAACGTGTGGGATCGCGAGAAACGCAGTGTGTTGAGGGAATTCGATTCGACCCCCACCAACGCATGCATTAAATGGGTAGTGCGGTGGTGGTCAAGGTGGTGGCCAGTGCGAGCTGCGTCCTCGTCAGGCTGGCCAGGTAAGACACCAACAGGACGTCTTGTACGCTGTCGTTGAACAGCGCTTCGAACTCTTCAGGATCGATGTGGGGTATGCTGGACAAGCTGTCCGCCAGATACCTCCCTACTTCCTTGTTGCCTTCGACCCTTCCTTCCACCACATCGTCCACGTATTTGTATGCGACGTCCAACAAGGCCTGCAGCTTCCCTACTGTGACGTCCAGACCTTCGATTTCACCCGTGAGCTTGTCTGTCAAGGTGTTTTTGAGTGCATCGATCCCTACTCGTTCTGCATCTTCCAGGTTGGTCTTCACTTGTACTTCGTGGAATTCCGTGCCCACTTGTTCCCCCCCAAGGAACAGCTCGGTGCTGACGTATCCACGGATCGCCATGTCTTCGTTGGAGAGTCCGGTGTCCACGACGACGTGCACGGGGTTGTCGCATTCGCTCTTGTAGAACTCTTGGATCAAGGCGTCGCTTCCCGTCACGCCGGCACCGGTCGAATACCATCCGACGATCACTTCGTCTGGGTTCACGCGTTGGTTGAGCTCGAACATGGTGCGATGGAAATCGATGTCCACGGCCACCTGATCCGACGCATCCGTCCCGTTCCACGACGCCTGTCAGCCGTCACGTCCAGGTCGGCAGGTGTTGCCCGTGTGTTCCTACGCCGTTTCGTCCGGCATCGATCACGTCCGTTTTCGTTCCATCGTCGCTTTTCTTCCACGATGCGTTTCATCTCGCATCCGACGCACCTGTTCCTCGCTTTCGTTGTGCGGCACGGCATAGCTGTTCTTGAGCACCACGACGTTCCCACGCACGGTACCCAGCAGCGTTCCGATCACACGTTCTTGTCCTTCGCTCCTCCTCAGGTACGAGTCGCACGCGTTGAGCAGCACCAGCGGAGACGCTTCCACCGACACGTCGTCCACGTCTCCAGGCAGCGCCAAACCGTGCGCCATCGCTGCTACGTCGTCGCCTTCGTTCGCTCTCTCTCACACGCTCTCTCCCACCTTCACTCCTGTCTGCTGGTCTCCTTCGATGGGTCTACAGGGGCAGGAGACCGGGGGAGGGTCCGATTCGCTCTCCCTTTTCAAAGGAGGTGGAACCCGAAGTCAACCCCGACCGACCCGGTTGGTTCCTCCCATGGCCGAGGTGGCGGCTCGACGGTCTCCTCCTGCCAGGGCCCCACGGCTCGCACCCACGCGGTCCACGAACGGTCCCTGTCCTGGCAAACGCTGAGGATGGGGAACGGTCCACGCGGTCCTTCCTGCCTGGCCCTCTCGAATGGACACGGTCCATGGAGGCGTCCCGACGGTGGACGTCGCGTCCATGGCCGCGCAACGAGCGCACGACACGAAGCGAAGAGGAGATGGCGGATCGTTGGAAGCGACGGCGAAGAGATGGAAGGAGACGATGGATGGAATCCAAAACGATGCGGAGGTGGAACGAGAAGCGAAGCGATTCGAAGAGAAGGCGTCGGTGCACGCCCAACCCAAACGGACCTATCAAATCGCCGTCGCACACGTGCTGCGTGCTGCCTTGACGAGAGGTGGACCAAATGGTGCGATGAAGGTGCTCGCAGACGTGGTCTTCCATCCCAGCCACGTGGGACCGATCGGTGAAGCGTGTGGATCGTGGATGGATCCCAAACATCACACCCAAGACAAACAAACCTCCTACCATCGACAGATCTTCGTCATGCTCCGAAATTGGATGCAAGAAGACGTGGTCCAAGCAACAAACGGAGCCGTGTGGGTGGTGAAACAATACGTGGAACGACACGGAAGAGTCGCGGCATGGAAAGCAGCAGAAGCAGCCGTGACATCCCTGGCACGAAACGAAGAAGAAACCAAAGGAGAAGCAAAGCAACACACCTATCCATTCGCCGTGTGGGTGGAATTGCTGCATCCAATCACGAAATTCCTCGTAAAACAAGGAGAGGAGGAATCCAAACCAAATAGGAAGAATCCAAGCACGCAGGCCTGCATGAATGCCATGACCATCCTGCTCGACAAAGCAAGAGAGTTGGGCGTGTACAAACCGTCCGGTGATGCCGACAGAAAACAGCTGAAGTACTTGCAGACTTTGGCCGATGTGCTCCAAAGAGTGACCGATCGAGCTGAACCCAATGCAGGAAACCATTCGGCGACCAACGAGGCATGGATAGCATTGCTCCGCCTGGAGCCTCGGACGGTCAGCGACCGCACCGAAGTGGTGTGGTCTACCTTGTGGAAAGCTGCATTGCCAGGCAAAGGAAGCATCAGCGCAGAGGAAGGCGCATCCAGAGGGAGCCAGGTGCTGCATGTTTTCGCCGAAATCCGCCAGGTTGATCTGTGCCTGCTCGCGCTACTGCGCTCGGCGGAAGGCATCGCAGGTGATCAGAAACTTTGCCAGGCAGCCCGGCTAATGCTCAGCTGCGACACACTTGCACAAACTACCACAGCACTGCTATCTGCACTTGCACCCACAATCACTACAACCCTTGTGAATGAATGTACAAATCGGATTTCTAGCATGTTCGATGCCCTGAAGGACGAACAATCACTTGAGCACAGCAGAGTTTTCGCACTCTTTGTCTGCAAGATGATCTTGCAGACAGCAGATCGAGGAGTGGGGGGCGATGTCATGGCTGCACGCGCACTTCTTCGGGCCGGCAACGAGCTCCTTGGTAGACTAGCCACCGGACCAGCAAAGTGGCTGAGCCAGAATAAGCTCCCGGTAGGAGAGAATACAAGCCGTGTTTACCTCGGTCTGCACCTTGCCATTGGTGCGAGGGAATTGATCCTGCGTTGCAGAAGAGTTTGCCTGGATGAAGTTGAAGACCTTACCCTGGATGTTTCTCCTGATCTCTTTCTAAATGTTTTGGAGACGATGCAATGCAAGCACACGCGGTCACAAACACCAGTTCGGATGATTGCTCTCTCTGGTATCTTTGAAAAGATCATATCTCTGCGTGCACAGGAAGATAGAGCAATGTTTGCTGTGCTGGACGTTCAAGAATGTGCGGTAGCTTCCGCAACACTGCACTGCAAGTCTCTTGAGCTCCTGCTGGGTGCGGTCCAGCAAATGTTCAGAGACCTATGCCAGTCGAAGAAGCTGCTGCACTCAGTTGCAGATAGAGCTCTTTGGTCCATCTTCATGACGTATGCCCCAGTTTGGCTTGAACATGGAGGCGCCAATGGCCAACTTTCGAGCATGATGCTTGTAAGATGCATTGAAGATGGATCAATGTTTGACGTAGCCAATCATGAAGATACTTACAGGGACTGTCCGGTACACACAATCAAAACTCCGGAGCTATCTTTTTCACGATTCCTAACACATCCGATCGTTCTTGAAATCAGTGGAGTTCAAGTCAATTGGCCAACCGCAGCAGCCGAGAGCTTGAGGCTTCGCCCCAGCATCAGAACAGCAGAAATAAGCATATCTGTTCCAGTGGGATACTTAGATTCAGATGCTGTGCACGCTTTGTTAGACCTGTGGGAGATCAAGAAATTCGACATTGTGGGAACCTCGCAGGCAGAAGACTTGGTTGTTCTCAATAGTTCCACAAAGCGCATGTTTGAACATGTGAAGCATGTTTTGCCAGATTGTAGGAGAGAGGAAAGGATTTTTGCATGCGAGAAGGTGAAAGTCATACTGTGTGAGCAATTTGAATTAGTCAAGCTTTCATTGCAGCAGCCAGGAGGTGCGAAAGAGGAGGACCCTGAGAGACACAGGCAAATGAAAGAAGCGCAGTTGAAATCCTTCCTAGAAGTCGTGAAAGCATGCACTGGAGTCCTCCTCTCGGGAGACTGCAATTACGAGAGAATCTTGAGTGTAGCTGCACACCTGGACAGTCACATCCCTGATCGCAGTGTGATCCTGAGCAAAAAACCGCTGGCCCATTGGGCAGATCTACCTGCCTCGGCTGGTGTGCTCCTCTCGTGTGCTTCACTGTATGCCCTTTGCACTTCGATTTTAGACATAACAAGCAGTGTCAGGAAAAGTGGAGATGGCCCTGCAACGGCATGGACAAAACATACTGCCGTCAGGATCAATGGCAACGGGCACGTGGCTTTGCCAGCCAATGAGCGCTCGCCTTTGGATGAAGATTTGAGCGAGGACGAAGAGCTGAGAGACAAAGCACTTACCCCTGAGCCTGTTTCTACCACCATCCAGGAGGGCGAGCTTTTCAAAGTGGCTGAAACTGTATTTGGTTTTATTGATGCACATCTGACTTGTTTCACAGCCTTCAGAGAAGACTTGGAGGCCATCGTTGATGCCCAGCCCCTTTTTGTAGCCTGTACATGCTACCTATTAGGCAGTTACGCGTCAGTTTGTGGTGCATTTACTTCTCTACAAGGCTCAGCGAACGTCGGGAGTTTGCTTCATTTTGCTAGCAGCCTTCTCTTTCAAAGAGATGATAGCGCGGCACTTGACGGGGAGACAAGGGGTTTGGTCTTGACGTTTGTGACCTGCATGGGGTCTTCATGGTGCACAAGAAAACCACAGCCACCTTCCACATCCTTTTCGAGATTGCTTGCACTGTACATTCGTGGCATTGGGGAGTCGTCGTCAGAGGAAACCAGCAATCTTTATGTACGTTCATTCAAACAGCTGCTACAGGGTTCTCTTTCGCCACAGTGGATGATTTTCATTCCTACGCTGGATGCCCTTCTAAGGCAGGGATCAAGTGCTCCAAAAACAACGTTGGGGTGTCTGAAACTGCTTCCGTGTGTTTTCTCAGCAAAGCGGGAGGGACGTGTGCATAGATACGTCTCGTCGAATGTACCTAACCTCATGGAAGCTGCCTTGTGCACCAAGTCTTGGATGGAGAACCTGATGTACAAGCATGCCTTGATAGCGGCACTCAAGGGTGGAGTTTCATTTCCTGGCGTATCCCTAAGCACTCCCCTGCTGTCCAGGCTTCTTGCTTTGCCTTCCAGCCTAATTGCCAGTCATGACAGTACCACATCCCACAATCAAACAGAGGACAGGGCACTGCTAGCGGCGATCGTTGGTGAAAGTGCGACTCTCCTTCGATTGACTGTGAAAAACCATTTCAATTCTATCCACCGATGCATACCTGTAGCTTTCAACACTATCCAGTCCTTGATGCAGGCACTGGCAAGCATAGAGTCGGCTCAAACAGAGGGATTGGCATCCAATATCATGGTTGCTGCTCAGTCCATATCGCGTCTCTTTGAGGAACTTGCACTGCTGCGCCAAGAACTGGGCAGGTACTACCCCCATATTCTGGCAGATTACATTGAACTTGCAGCAATGGCAAGTTTGGATCCTCTACAGGTTGCAGCAGAGGAAGAGGTGCGAGCCATTTCAGCAAAAGGAGCAACACAGGCAAGCCTGTCATTTGGTCCAGTGAGCCTTGCAGAACTCCGTAGTGGAGTTCTTGCTTTGTTAGATGCATGCCCTGCTGCAGAGAGGCAGATGCTACACATTGGCCTTCCTGGAGGTGCCCACGGGGCTCGCCGTGCGACATTGCAGAGGCTGCGTGTGGATTACGAGACATCCTACAGGTACAAAGGTAAGGTCTGACCTTTCTTTTCATGTGGATCGCTAACGCCAAGCAGCATGTATGAGGATGTTGTCTCTGCTGCTTGAAATAAGAATAACTGTAATGTGCATGCAATCTGCCATGCAGCAGCATTCTCAATGGCGTTTTTCCTTATATTGGCTACAAGTGCTCAACTTGGTCTCTAACCGGCCTGGTATTCCTTCTTCCTGATGCAGTTTCGCCATGTATTGACCAGATTGTCCATTTCCTTTCGAGAGCACTTGCTGTTCTGAACTTGTGCAACAAGATTTGGGGGCATAGTGTTGTGCAGGGGAGGGTTCCTTGGAAAATGCACTCCATGTATATGCTAAATGTTCCTCCTCTACTATGCCAATCGGATGTGCACAGCGTGCTTTGAAGCGAATGACCGTAATTCACTGTTTGCACCCGCACAAGGTCTTGATTTACAACACCTCAATGCCAAGGCTGGGATCCAAGACAGCGATGCGCGTGGGTTTTGCATTTTCCTTCCTGATGTGTTCCTTTGCCTGGACCTTCTTGCCACATCCATGGGCTTTCCTCCATCCATTTCTCCTCCCCAGCATCGTTTTGTTTCCAATTTCAACAACCACAGGCCGGCATGATGGAATTCAACCGCCACCACCACAAGAACTCCTGGGCCATCACCTGGACGGTGGCGTCCAGGTGCCTCCGATGCCCGTCGGTCTTTTTCCGGTCCCTCTGTCAAACACTCTCGATCGAATGCTGTCTTTTCACGGTCCACGGGCCTCGATCGGGTCGTCCCTCTCCCCACCCGGTCCACTCGGGTCTCTTCACGGTCTCTTTTTCCAAGGATTCGATGCCTCGGTCCGAATTCATCGATATCTCCTCATAGGACGTCCCGAGGTATCGATGGAAGGCCATCCCGACGGTGTTTGCGACCAAGGTCGACGCGCTTCGACGCGTTCGCACGTGCGCATCTTGCACGTGGCGAAAGGAAGGCTGCAGCTATGGCGTCCTCGCGTGCGGACGTGGAGATGAACGAAGTGAAACAAGCACTGCGGTCGTCCCAGGCGGAGAAGCGGAAAGCGGCCCTCCAACACCTCCTGAGCGAAGGCATCGCCGGAAGAGACGTGTCCGAGCTCTTTGCAGACGTGCTGCGATGCGTGCAAAGCGACAGCTTGGAGCTCAAGAAGCTCGTGTACTCGTACCTGCAAAGGCACGCGGAAACCAAGCCGGAAGAGACGATCCTGGTGGTGAACATGTTCGTGCAAGATTCGCAGGATCCCAGCCCCGTAGTTCGAGCCTTGGCAGTGCGCACCATGGCCTGTGTGAGAGTGCCGAAAGTGGCAGAATACCTCGTGGATCCACTGTTCCAGGCGTTGAAAGATCGAGAAGCATGCGTGCGCCAAGCTGCGGCAATGGCCGTGCCAAAGCTCTATGCATTGCAACCAGATCTTGCTGCACATAGCACCTTCCTGCCTGCGCTCAAGGAACTCTTACACGACCGTAGCCCTTCTGTCATGGCCAATGCAGTGGCCGCATTACGAGAAATGGAAGTGAGGAACGGCATTGTCGCATTGCCCAGGGACATCGAGGAAGTTGCAAGGGTCCTTCGAGACAGCGAAGCAGTCAGCGGATGGCAACGAGTTGCCGTCTTGGATGCGTTTGGCACGCAGCGGCCACACAGCTCTTTGGAGGCACGGACTATGGTCAAACAGATCGCGCAGGACCTGAACCACAGCAACAGTGCCGTTGTCCTCTCCGCTGCGAAGATCTTGCTGAACCAGATTCCGTATCTGGAGGATCCCTCCATGCAATCGTTGCTGCTCGAGAAGATGCGTAAGCCCCTGCTCACACTGGCATCCACATCGAAAAAGAACTTGGAGTACGTTGCCATGAGGATCATCAAACTCATCATGCAAAAGTATCCTGAATTGCTGCATCCGGAAGATCTCCAGGTGTTCTTCTGTCGTTACAACGATCCCGTGTACCTCAAGAAGGAAAAAATTGATGTTATGTTGATGCTGGCAGATCCAAGCAACGCGGAGGCGCTTCTGGGAGAATTGAAGGAGTATGCAGCGGAAGTTGACAGTGATACTGCTCGTAAGGCGATTTGGGGCATTGGCATATGTGCCGTGGAGATCCCAAGCGTCAGCGACTTCTGCGTGCGGATGTTGCTTCATCTTTTGGAAACGGATTTGCCCTATGCAGTACAAGAATCCATCGCTGTCCTTAAAAACGTGCTGAGACGGTATCCTGGCGCCTTTGACGACGTAGTCTCCATTGTTGCAAACAAGATGGGCCAGGTGGAGGAACCCAAGGCTAGGGCAGCCGCTGTTTGGATGATTGGGGAAGCCTCAGAGAATCTCCCAAATGCAGAGGAGCTCTTGCAGACCTTTGTGAAGGGATTTGCAACAGAGAAGGCTACGGTCCAGCTGCAAATCCTCACTTCTACAGTGAAGCTTTTTCTCAAGGGCCACGGAACTCATACGAGGGATACGGTCCAACAACTTCTGGAGAACGTTACAGAATCTGCTGCTAATCCCGACTTGCGAGACAGGGCGTTTTTCTATTGGCGCCTCCTCTCTAGAACAGACTTGACAATGGCAAATCAGGTCGTCCTTGCACAGCACCCCCCAGCATCAGGTATGGCCATTGTTGAGGTGGCTGAACCTCTGCTCAGTGAACTCATTGGTTGTATTCCGAACCTCTCTTCCGTGTACTACAGATCACCTGCTTCCTTCGTGAAAGCGTTGGATCCTGCTCCTATAGAGTCCACTGCGTCGGAACCCTCTGGGTTTAATCTGATATCGGAGTCAACCACATCTTCGACCTTGCGCACAGCACAGAACCATCAGGTCTCTCAAGAAGATATGCTTCGGGACCTCTACAGCCTGCAGGTGGACGAACCGCTGGAAGGCCCAGCCTTCGGAGAAAATTTGGAATCGTTGGCCGGAATGCAGAGCTGGGAAAGTTTGCAGGGACCATCTGAGATCCAACAGGGATCTCTTTCTCCAGCATCCCCTCCTCAGGTAGTAAGTGAGCGGCAGGCACTCCCACTCTTGCTGGATGCTGTGCAAGGCAAAGGGCTTCAAGTGTTTGGACGATTCGAGGGAAGCCCCTCATCGGAGGCAGGGATAGTGTTCCATTTAAGATTGGAGAATCACACTGATGCCCCCATGGATGGTTTTTTCATTCAGCTGGATAAAAACAGGTTGGAACTTAAGCCCCAGTCAGTCAGGCTAGGCATTTCAAGTTTGGAGGCACAGCACTCTGCAGAACTTTGGCATCCTATCGTGCAGACAAGTGCAGCCCTACCTGTGCGGGAAAAGCTAGAGCTCCAAGTGGCTTTGAAGACTAACCAGACAGGTGTCCTCTACTTTACGTCGAGTGCAAACATCTAGAGCAGAGCAATTTTTGGCGTTGTGACACCCGGCAGGCGGAGATACTGCATTTTGGAGGGGACCAAATTCCGATGGCGCGGTAAAATTTATGACTCTCAAGCACGGAAGGGAATCCTGCTATTCTTCATTGGATTCGTTTTGGTCATCCTTTGTTTGTTCGAGGTCCATCGACCTTCTGTACGCCTTTGCAGTTGGGCTGGAGACGGTCCTCCTCATGTCCGCTGGAGGTTCTGGTCTCCTTCCTCCAAATCCAGCTCGAAAAAAGGCAATGCCCCCAAGAAACCCACCGATGTTGCCAAGGACTGGCAGGAGATCCGTGGTCCTGGCAAGGACCGGCTGCATGCCAAAAGCGACAAAAAAGATGAACCAGAGGGGGGAGAACACCAGGGGCCATTGCCAGGAAGCTTTGACGAATCCTGCAGGTTCCAGGGTGGATGCGAAACCCACCACGGCGCCTCCTGCCAGAGACATGGCCAGGGTGAGGAAGTACAGATCACTTTCAAGCCCAGGCACAGCGACGCATTTGATGTCTTGAAGGCACTGTTGCAGGACTTCCACCGACCTATTGATGGCTTCTTTCTCGCCTTCTTCTCTCACGAAGAACATGTTTCCAAACCTTTCCTTGATTTCGAGCAGGAAGTCATCTCCGAGCCTTTCCCTCGCCTTGTATCCTGCACGCAATCCCAGCACATTCCCACCAGCTGTGTCTTCGACGACCACGATGGTGTTTTCGTCCACATCCCACGGTGCTTTGTCTCTTTCGTAAGGCCTTCCCACGGTGTCACGCGTCCACACGCGAAGCTTCCATCCACGTGCAGATTCGAACTGTTCCAATTTGTCTTCCAACGCCTGCTTCGCTTCTTCTCGGTAGAGATTCGCTTCGTCCACCACGCGTTCCGAGAGCACCGCCTCGGCGGGACTTGTTCCCCAAGCCGTGCCCAGCACCACGGCAGCGCTGATCGACCAGGCCACGGCGGGCGAGGCCCGACGAGCACGGCTGGACGCACGTGCGGGGAGCACCGTCCGAGGTACGGTCTCGGACGGTCCGACTTCCCTCGGACGGTCCGACGCCCTGCACGTGGTCCACACACGTGGAGCAGAGGCGCGCATGGCCCGTGTCGCACCACACCGTCCCGACCGTTGGGAGACGAGGCGGAGGGGACGTCTCGGACATCTGGGCGAGGGATCCCACCCGAGGCGCAGGGAGGTGTCTCTCGGTCTTTCTCTCCCCGCCCCGCCCCGACCTCCACCCGGGAAACGGCGGAGGGACGGAGGTGATGCACGCACGTGGATGGGATCGCATGCCTGGTCCTTTGGCAAACGACGATGCGTGGTGCACGACCATCGATGGCGAAGACATTCGGCAGTCGCATGCACGTGGGCGAGGAGGAAGCGTTCGAACGAGCTGTTCCATCAACCGAGCCAGCGGATCGTGGTGGAAGATATGCAGGAGATGCAGACCATCGTTCCTGGATCGTGGAACGCCAATGGAAACGGAACGTCCACGTCCTTTGGTGGATGCGACTTCTTGGGTCGTTCCAAAGCCCAATTTGCAGGCACGAAGGACGCGGTGGAAGCATCAGATGTCTCTGTACGTCCATCGTCCGTGGTTTCGAACGTGGACGTCCTCGAGACGTCCAGGATCGATCGAATTCCGACACGTCGCCGGTACGCCGGCAAGGACACGTGTCGTGGTTTGGCTCTGCACCTGCACCTGCAGCTTCGTCCTCGTTCAAACTTCCTCGTCGTCTTGCACCATCTCGTGCGCATGTCCTCCACCATCCGTTGCCTGCATCTCGCCTCTCGATCGCATCGTGTCGGACGTGGACGTGTCGTCTCCCTCCCCATCCCTCTCGTGCTTGGTTTCCCTTTCGATTTCGCTTTTTGATCGGGAATTTCCTCCGGGTTCGATCGGCGGATCTTTCGGGTCTCCAAAGGGACCGCCATCGGGTTCGAACCCAGGAGGGAACGCACTTGGTACGAAGACGAGCGAGTCGGTGGTTTCACGAGCGCAAAGCACGACGATGCGGTCTCCAGGGATCGCGTACACGGCACATTGGGAAGAAGAGCGCACGAAAGTAGCGTTGGAAAAGGAGGAGGTGTTCCTGGCACGCATCAAGATCAATGCGAAGAAGAACAAGGAGGCGTACGCCACCTTGGACGGACTGCAGGTCGACGTGCTGCTGGCTGGGAAGATGGACCAGAACCGTGGCGTGGATGGAGATCAAGTGGTGCTGCGCGTCAAAGGGATCGAAGGATGGGAAAGCATCAAAATCGGAAAGCTTGCACAGAATTTGAGGAGCCCTGCGAGGGATCCTGTGGATTGCTTGAGCGAGGGGATGCGACGGGCGTCCATCTCGGAAGCCAAGAAACACCACCGCCGAACGGAAGAGACCCAATCTTACGTGGTCGGAATGGAAAGACTGAAAAGGTTGGCGCAAGAAAACCCGAACAAACGACCCACGGCACAAGTTGTGGCCATACACAAGGCTTCTCGCAGGAGAGATGCCGTCGTTGGACACCTCGAATGCAAAGACAAAGAAAAAGGCATTCTCACACTCGTCGCCAGGGATGCCAAGCTTCCCCACTGCATCATGTACATAGACGATATACCCAATGGTCTACGGAGAAAGATAATGGAGGAGGTGCTGGATGTTGACGCCGAAAAAACTCTCGTACTGGCCAAAATAACCAAATGGCAAGTCAAGCATCCGCATCCCGTGGCCAAGGTCATCAAAGCCATCGGCATGTCAGGAGAGATTGAAACCGAAAGTAAAGCCATCCTTGAAGCGGAAAACATCCACCAAGACCATGACGACTTCTCGCCAGAAGCCTTGGAATGCTTGCCAACAACGCCCTGGCGACTCAAAGAGGAGGATATTGAGGAACGGAGGGATCTGAGGGATGCAAGAATCTTCTCGATCGACCCAATCACAGCACGAGACCTGGATGACGCCCTCTCGTATGCAGAGCTAGCCAATGGATGTGCTGAAGTGGGGGTGCACATTGCGGATGTGAGTCATTTTGTGCCCCCTGAATCCGCATTGGATGAGGAGGCTCAGCGCCGCAGCACTAGTGTTTACCTAGTGCAGAAAGTCCTGCCCATGCTCCCAAGACTGCTTTGCGAAGAGTTGTGCAGTTTGAACGCTGGAGTGGACAGATGTGCGTTTTCTGTGATCTGGGTGTTGGACAGAGATGGGAACATCAAGGATCAATGGATGGGGAAAACAATCATTCGATCCTGTGCCAAGTTGTCCTATGAAGATGCGCAGAGCATGCTGGATGGAAAGTTCAGTGCAAAACCTAATGAGGAGCCTCCTACAATGCTGCATGGTCCTCACACCTGGAATGAGGTGGTCTCTGATGTTCGGGGTTTGAATAGGATTGCTCAGCGCCTACGAAAGAGTAGGTTCGAAAACGGTTCCTTAAGGCTGGACAACAAGAAACTGCTCATCAATCTGGATGATGCAGGCTTTCCTGTCGGTCACCGGCTCTTCAAGGCAAAGGATGCAAATCGCTTGGTGGAAGAATTCATGCTACTAGCCAATCGATCCGTCGCTAGATTTATCACGGAGTACTATCCAGACCGTTCACTCTTGCGTCGTCATCCTTTTCCGAATGGAACGAAGATGGTTGAACTGGTAGAGTTTGCAAAACACCATGGAATCGATCTGAGGGCTGGTAGTTCCAAAGAAATCCACGAATCTCTCCAGGCCCTCCTGGTTACAGAGCAAGGCCGACGAGCAGCCCAATCAATTGGGCTCGATGTGCAGACCCTTTTCGAACTCATGCAAATTTTAGCCACGGAACCGATGCAATTGGCTATGTATTTCAACACGGGTGACCACGAGGAAAGCGACTGGAGGCACTTTGCACTTGCTTTTGATCACTACACGCACTTCACTTCCCCAATTCGACGTTACCCGGATATCATAGTACACCGCTTGCTGTCAGCCTCTCTTGATGCCCATTCCGGAATAGATCCTGCTGAATCTTTCAAGCTGCACGGGAATAAAGACACAGATACACTGAGTGACATTGCTGCGCATTGTAATGACTGCAAGCTGGCTGCCAAGAATGCCCAGGAGGCATCGGCAAGGCTTTTCTTAGCCTTTATGCTTCGGGACAAGCCCAGGGTGGCCAAGGCCATTGTTGTGGCATTGAATGGGGACAAATTTTTTGAAGTGTACATTCCAGAGTATGGTTTGCAGAGAAGGGTGAACGTCGAAAACGACCATCCAGGTATTGAGGCGACTTGGGATGAGGAGGAGGGCATACTGGAATTGGTCGGGAAGCCACGTCCGTTGTCGAACGACCAGGAAGCCCCGTGTGACGTGGTTTGCGGCGGTTCTGTGGAAGCAAGTCTTGCTGTGAAGGTGTTTGCCTCATTGGATATTCTCCTTTGCTGCGGGGGTGGCAAGGGCAAACCTCTGGACGTCAAAGCGGAGCTCCTGCTAGAGTAAAAGCAACGTTCTTTGTTCATGTTACAAGGATGTGTAGCCAACCACTCCATGTCCAACGCCCCGTGCCTGTGTTTAGGCCTGACTGCCTGCTTCTTTCAGCACAATTTCTCTTTTGGATGCATTAAATTCGAGCGTGGATGCACATTTCTCGCACTTGGTTGTGTTTGTCTCCCTATTTCCTGACACTCCCAGAATGTCTCCGAAGAAGCTTATGGTCTGGTTCCCACAGTTGGGGCAGGGTCCGCTAAGCACCTCTGCATCGCGCAGCACCACTGAGGTGAGCTTGCTGGCGACCAAGTAGAGTCCCGGGAGCACCAATCCCCACGTGGTGAAGAATCCCCACGGTTCAGGGAGTTCCACAAGATAGGTGATCCCAAATCCGCTGAGATCGTCTGCCACAAAGAGCAGTCCTAGCGCCAGCAACGTGGCAGGCAGATTGAGGAGGGTCATCCGGAGGTAATCCAATTGGCAGTCGCTGACCACTTGTTGGGTACGTATGGAGCATCTCGGTCCTTGCATGACGACGGAGCTCCCTTGTTTCTTGAGTTCGTTTTTGATTTCATCGTACTCTTGATCGGTCACGACTGGGTTTCCTGCAGCGTAGGCCATGGAGACTTCAAGGAACCTCTGTTCGAGGGGGGAGAGCATGACGACGGAGCTCCCTTCCCACATGAGTTCTTCTTTAAGCAGGTCGAACTCTTCGTTGGACATGTTCGGTTTCCCTTCGTAGTAGAACTTCTCCATGGCACCGATGAACTCCATTTCCATCTCCCCCAATGTCCTTTGGGATCTCTTTCCACGTTGTGAGATGTCGCAGTACTGCAACACTTTGGAATCCACCGTTCCTGTCTCTTCTTCGGTGGCTTTGGTTCGCACGCATGTCCTTTTCGTCCTCTCCACCTTCCACCCGCATCTCGCATTCCCTTTCTTCGCTCGTTCCCCTCCAGTCCAGCACCCACGTCCAACACGCATGGCGACACGATCCATGGCGCTCGTGCTTCAATCCAACACAATCACACACACGCTCGCCCACACGTGTGGCCAGGATGTCTTGCTCCACCACTCCCTCCCTCGCTCGCTCTCTCTCCTCTCTCTCTCCTCTCTCTCTCACTCAATCGCCCTCTCCTCTCCGGTTCTCACTCGATCTCTCTCATCCGAGATCTCGGTCCACCTCGGCCACGAGGAAGACCGCCATCACGTGTTCACCACCGAGGGCGTTCGAGTGAGATCGCCAACGCGACGGATCCAACCACAAGTGTGGATGCGAGAGGAAGAAAAGGGAAGAGAGAACCTTCGAAAGTGGGATGCAACGCCATGCGGTCCCAGTGGAATTGCACACGCAAGGGAGAACGTCCCATCATGCCCGCGTGGATGCAAGGAACAAAGATTGCGTGCACGTCCTCGGATTGGATGGTGTTCACGTCTGCGCCATCCATCCACCCATGTTACATATCACGGTGGACATACGTTCATCTTCTCTTCCTCTCCCATTGATGCCCATTCCAAGCAAGCTGGTGTTCTTCCCCATGCACATCCAAGCCCACTTGCTTCCACATACGTACTTCAAACCACAGCTCGCGCACCGTAGATGGGATCCCGTCGATCGCTTCCGTCTCCGTGCAGGGACCCACCGTCGCAGAACCGTCTTTACCAACGAAACGCGTGCAAGCGTACCTTGGCGTGCGCTTCCATGCGATCCCACGACCCTCCCTCCACCTCATCCTCGTATCCGTCCGTCCTCGTCGGTTGTGGTCCGTAACCGATTCGATTTTGCCACGCATACGGACGTGGCTCGACCACGTCAGTGTCGTCCACGGTCGCTGGAAAAGCGCAGGCGAACACCGCACAAAGACCATGATTCGCACGTGGAATCGGACGGCGCTGCGTACCAACCATGGAAACAAGCGTGGAAGGAAACCCAACGCCAGTCCCAAACCAACCTCGTCGATCCAAAACGAAGGGACCGACGTGGAGAAGTACCAAACGAAACAAGGAGAACGAGAAGCGTGGGAACTTGCCAAGAACGTCGACGTGCCCGAACTCGCGTACGATGCACTCGATGACAAGAAGAGAAACCTCGTGGCTGCCAAATTGGCCTGGGCATTGCCGTGGAAACAAGTGAAACGAGGAAGCGTGCTGGTGATGGAACTGGGTGGGACCGTGGCCGAAATCAAACCAGGAAGGTTTGCACAAACCGTCTCCTTGCCACAGATCTGCGAAAACCTCACCAAAGCAACCTACGATCCAAGGATCGTCGGCGTCTACCTCAAAATCGATCCCTTGCAATGCGGATGGGCCAAGCTGCAGGAAATCAAACGCTATCTGGAACGGTTCAGGAAAAGCGGAAAGTTCTCTGTCGCATTCCTCACCATGGGCGGAGAAAAAGAATATTATTTGGCCTCTTCCTGCGAAGAAATTTACGTGCCGCCGTCGGCATACGTGGGCCTGCGTGGGCTCAGCGTGACAGGTACCTTCTTGAGAGGGACGCTCGATAAAATCGGCATTGAACCTCAAGTGCAACGAATCGGAAAGTATAAGAGCGCCGGAGATCAGCTTCAACGCACCTCCATGTCAGAAGCGCAGAAGGAAGCCTTGGACGCCCTTCTGAACGACCTGTACGCAAACTTTGTGTCGACGGTCGCAGAGAACCGATCAGGAAAAGACGAAGAGCAGGTGAAGGAACTGATCGATAACGCGGTGTATGAGATGAGCCAGCTCAAAGACAATGGATGGATCACAGACATCAAGTACGAGGACGAATTGGAAGACATGATTAGCCAACGCACCTCTGGTAGGGGGTTGACCTCTGTCAATTACAAGAGGTACTCCAAGGTTAGCATGGGCGCCCTTGGATTGAGGGGAAAGAAAAGGATCGCGGTGATTCGTACGTCAGGTGCCATTACCGGCCAAAAACCATCCGGCAACGGTTCCGGAAGCATTGCCTCAAAGCCTGTGATCGAACAGATCAGGCGAGTCAAAAAGGACAAGAGCATAGCGGGTGTGGTGCTGCGAGTGGACAGTCCAGGAGGAGATGCATTGGCTAGCGATCTGATGTGGCGTGAGTTGCGTCTGCTAAGTCAGGAAAAACCGTTGGTGGCCTCAATGTCCGACGTGGCTGCATCAGGGGGGTACTACATGTCTATGGGCTGCAGCAAGATTGTGGCAGAGCCATTGACCATCACTGGGAGCATTGGAGTTGTAACTGCCAAATTCAACTTGGGGGAGCTGTATCAAAAAATTGGCTATGGGAAGGAGGTCTTGTCCAAGGGTAAGTTTGCAGAGATTCAGCTAGACTCCAGACCCTTCACAGAGGAAGAAGAGAAGAAGTTTGCGGATAGCGCCATGTACGCCTACGAGTCTTTCCGCAACAAGGCAGCGCTCTCTCGAGGTATGGAGCCAGACACCATGGAACAGTATGCCCAAGGTCGCGTTTGGACGGGCCTTCGTGCCATCCAGAACGGTTTGGTGGATGCGTTGGGTGGGCTGGACGTGGCAGTTGGTATTGTGAAGGAAATGGCAGGGATGAAACCAGATGAGAAGGTTTCTCTGATTGAGTTATCTCGCAGCAAAGCCAGTCCGCTTTCTTTGGCGACCGGAGGGGCATCTATGTTCGAGATATTCGCCTATTTTTTGGGCACCATGGTGGACCTTCCATCATCGCCATCTGCTTCTTTGCCATTGAGCGGACAGCCTCAGGCACGCATGGAGAGCATTGGGTTGTCTTCCTCTCTTGATTTGGGCAACACGCCATGGACGGGCGTTCTTCCACCTTTCCTATTGCCACCATTGGAGGAATAATTCATTCGCCAGCATTTTGTCTGGTTCTTCTATCTGCGGTTGTGCCTTGTCCACGTGGCATCTCCTTCCTCTTGCGCTTCACCCTCCGCTTCCTTCCTTGAGCATCCACCTGCCATCTATCCAGTGCATGACTTTTCGACAGGACAGCTTCCATGCATGTGTCTTGGTTGCCACAAAGAGAATGCGATGGGTGCCTGGAATTGGATAGGACGAACGACGTCCAATCGATTGGAAGAGACGTTCGTTTCGATCCAATCGAAGCGTCGCATCGAATCTGGTTCGACACAGACGTGCAAGGGGAACCACTGGTCGATCGACATGGCCGCGACGTTGCGCACCGGTTGGTGCCACGTTCGTACGCATGCGAACGCATGGACGGTCGCCAAGAACCAAAGGAAGCATCCATGTCGAAGTGCGAAGTGCATGGCGGCCAACTTGCCAGATCGGCCCACCAAGACCGGACTGAAGAAGCTCAAAATCGCGGAGCTCAAAGACGTGTTGACACGCGAAGGATTGGACACGCAAGGGAAGAAAGAGGTGCTCGTGAACCGCCTGTTGGAGCACCTCGCGTCGAAAGAGGAACTTGGCAAAGATGCGTCGAAGAAAGCAAGCGATGGAACGGAAGTGAAGACGGGAAGGAACGCCTCTCAAGCAAGCGACAAGGAAGTTTTTCCCGGCGGACAAACACCTGCACACGCCGATGCTCTCGCCGATGCGTTTCGAAACGCATCTGCTTCCGCACGATCGGAAGTCGACGTGGAAGCATCTTCCTTGGAAGACGCAGACGTGGAACGGGCCAACGCACTCGCCGTGGAAAGCACCAGCAAGCTCCAGGAAGCGCTGGACGAGCTGGATGCAGCCAGGCAGAAAGAAGCACAAGCCATGGAACGCGTGGAAGCGTTGGAAGCGCAGCTTCAAGCCTTGCGGGAGAAGGCCGAGTCGATGGTGGACGTCAATTCGGCTTTGACGGACGAGATGGAAACGTTGAAGGCACAGATTCGGACGACGGACGAAGCGATGGAACGGTCGACGCAAGCCCAAGCCGACCCATTCGTGGTGCCTCGCGTCGTCGGAGCCGGCCTTGGTGCGTTCGGTTCTGCATTCGTCAGCGCGTTTCGTCGGACGGCCATGGAAGCGTCTTCGTTGGGCAACCAGGAGTGGCGTCGTTCCCCTTCCACCGATTCCACGTCGGCTTTGCCACCGGACACCAAACGCGAGTGAATGTACGTGCGTTTATTTACACCAACTTCAATCCCGTGCTGACCATGGCGTCGAGGAGCGAGGCGAGTTTCCCGTGGTATCGTTTTCCTTTCGGTCTATCAACACGTGCACGTGGTCAGCACAACCACGTCGTGTCCCGTCCGACGACGACCACCACCACGCACGTCGCGTCGTTCGTTTCATCGGTTGGTCTTCGTGTCACGTTTCGTTTCCTCACCTTTGGTATCCTACGCCGTGTATGTTGAGTTCCATGGCTTTGATGGCCAGCATCTCTCCCACTTTGGCTGCGGCTTGTTTGTCCGACTTGGACGCCAGTCCTTCCGCCACCTGTGGATCCCGGGTGTTCACGTGCACCAACGGCATCCCGTCGTGCGATCGGAGCACTTTCGCGTACACGTATCGGTTGCTCATCTCCACCTTCACCCAGTACGGCTTGTGCTTCCACAGCGCAGCCGTCAACCGTGCGGCCATCCTCGTCGCGTCTCTGCCACCTCCGCACCACCGAGAACGACACCACCCACGTCTCTCTCTTTCTCCCACAAACACACCACTCGGAGACAGACACACACACAAAGGGGTGAAGCGAAGCGGACCCTAAACCCTACGAAGGGAGTGGGGGAAGGGGGGACGGATCGAGGGACGGATGGAATGCGACGACCGCAGAGGACGAGGCGATCTGGCTCCGACTGGAACCCAGGACGAACGGATGGCCTCTGCGGTCTTCGGAACGAATCCCTGCGTTCCTGTTTCCGTCCACGGGGACTAATCCCGTGGAGGATCCACTTTCACCATCCTATCTTTCCTCTTCGGGGAGGGGTGCAAGCGTCCTTCCGATGGTTTCGGAGGATTGGATACGTTCGATGGACGTTCGAACGACGTGCAGCAGCATCGCATCCGCTCTTCCCACGTCCACGCCACCATGACGTCGCTGGGATGCCGCTCGAAAGCGAACAGGAACGCGTGGGGAACGGTGCGAGACACAGGCGAAGCGATGGAAGACGTCCGAGAGGTCGTGGAAAGGCGGCTGACGAGGGACGGTGGGATCGTGGACGGATCCGACAGGGAGGGGACAGGCAGAGTACACGAAGCTTTCGGAGACGTCCAATCACCTGTGCGGCAGCGAACACGCGTCCGTACACCGTGAGGAAAGGAGACACGCTGTTCTCCATCTGCAGCAAAAGAGGTGCGTCGATGGCAGGCGAACGAGACGAATCCGAAGACCGCAGGACTGTCGCTGACCCCTGAGAAACCCGTCGAACAGGCATCAAGATGCAAGAAGTCAAGTCCCTCAATCCAAAGCTGAAAGAAGACGACATACGTGAAGGACAAACCATCGCCCTTCCATCCAGGTACCTCTCCCTGCGAGACCTCAACATCCTGCAAGGGATCAACCTCAAAGGATCGAGAAGCTACCCCGTCCGAGACGGCGAAACCATACAAGACATCCTTGGGAAAAGAGACATCACCATGGACGAGGCGCGAAAACTCAATCCAAACGTCAACCTGTACGGCCTCAAAGAAGGACAGGTCATCCAGCTGCCGGCTGGAAAGTACACCAAGAGGGAAAAGGAAATGATGATGGGCTCGGGAATTGTGCCCTCAGAGTTCTTCGAATCCACAGGGACGAAAATTGCAGGTCTGGGGGTGCTGCTACTGGTCACGGTCGGCATTTACGTGGCGATCGAGAAAATCAAGAACACGGACGAACCCGACGACTAACTCGGGGGAAAAAAAACTTCTCTGATAAATGCTGCAGAAGGATGCAGCACCGGTTCATATCCATCCCCATCTTCGCAACAAGACGGCCACCAGAAGAATGACAATGGCCAGAACCAGCGCTGGACGTGCCGCGATCCACTGCTTCGCCTTCTTTGCCTTCAATCCAGCAGAATGGAGCGCAGTTGCCACCTTGAGCATCTTCTCGATGTGTTCTGGCTTCATAGACTTGATGGATTGCGCAAAGCGCGCCGCTTCCTCTTCCGAAAGATTCTTTCCCATGGCCTGGCCCATGTCTTTGAGCTGATCGGGGCTCATGTTCTGCATCATCTTGGACATAGTCTTCATGGCTTCTGGATCTTTCATGCGATCCTGCATCGCCCGCATCTGCTCCTCTTGCGAGGCCCCCTGCGGCATGGATTTTGCCATCTCTGATAGCCTCTCCAGATCTTCGCTGGTCATGTTTTTCATCTGTCGGCCCATCGTCCTCATCATATCGGGAGTGGCATTTTCCATGCCAGGAACCGTCTTCTTGAAATTTTCCAAGTCTGCATCCGACATGGTTTCGAGGCTCTCTGACATCTTTTCGAGGAGATCCGGATTGCTCCTCATCTGCTCCAGCGCAGCGGCGTAATTAGATGCACCTGAGGTGCTGCACTGCACTCTTTCCCTTGCATTGGCGGTGGATTCCTCCGCGCGTGTTTGTGCGCTCTTCACTTCCGCTTCACCGATGTTGTGTTCTGCAGCTTCTCCTTCCACCTTCCTCAGATATTCAACCACAGTTTCGTCATTGGGCCACGCTTTCGAAGCTTTCCTGATGTCCACCAAGGCATCGGCACGCTTCCCCAGTGCGTGCTGCGCCTGACCCCTTCGGAAGAGTGCTTTCAGGTTCGTGTCTTCCACAGCGAGCACTTCTGTGCACATTTCGATGGCCTGTTCGAATTGTCCTGTCTTCAGGTAGCACGAAGCGAGATTCAGCGTGCAAGCTTTTCTCACACTTTTCGCATCGTTTGAGCTGTGCATGGACAAGTTGCTTTTGGCTCGAGCATACTTGTCTGCCGCCTCGTGAAAGTTCCCAGACCGGTGAAACGCATTCCCTTCTTCTTTCAATTGTTTGGATGCGTTGAGTTCGTATTGAACCCTGGCATTCATCTGTCCCGACACCCCTGCTTGATTGGCCCGTTTCATCTGTTGGATCATATCTTCCGTTGACATGGAACGCATTTGTTCCATGGCTGCCTCCCATTGTTCTGGGGTCATGTTTTTCATCTGCCATGCACGGACCGCGCGTTGCGTCAGAAATCCGTCCCCTCGACACGTCCTTTCGCAATTGTCGCTCTTCGTCCCGCCATCTTCCGCCGACCGTCCATCGCGTGCGACGTGTTTCTCGCGTGGCGAACGTCCTTCGCATCCAAGGCCGACACCTTCCCAGCTTCCATCCTTCACGTTCGTGTTCGTGACCACGCCTCGACCGTTCCTTCCTTTCTTTCGCACCTGTTCTTGGCTGGCACGCAACACGTTGGGATCGACGTTGGGCATGGCACGTCGCATCTCTTCCGCCTGCGTTCGCACCGTCCGTTTCCATCCACATCGATCAGCTTCCTCGTACCCACGCGACCTCCCGACATCGCCACTTCTCCTTCTTCCTTCCGTCCACCACGCACCTCTTCTGGCGTCATTCGACTCATCTGCTCTTGCGCCATGCGCATGGCTTGTGCGTCCATCGCCATCCCTGGATCGCAAACGTCCGTTTGTCCACACGTCCTTGATGCAATTGCTTCGATTCTTTCCTTCTACGAGGAGATGCCATGGGACATAGAATGCAAGCTGCAACCCAAGAGAACAATGGATGGATCCCCAACAAGGGGCGAAGGAACGAGGTTCAAGGTGGAATGGCGGATGATATTTCAAGCAAGACATCGTGCAAGGGAAAAGACGTCACGTTGCATGGCCGATACGGAGAATGCCATTCGTGGCCGTGCGAACGGATCCATGCACAATCAACCATCGCTCGTTCGAGAGATTTCTCCCAACCATGCATGGAACTTCGTGACGATCTTACATTGCCAGTCGTCCGCACATCGACAAACCGATCATCACGATGGTCGAATGCATTTCTCTAGTAATAAAATAGGGTGGACCAAGAACAAACGAAGTGTGCCCACGAAACATTCCTTGGAGCGTTTCGGCCGCAACCAACGATGGTGGACGGTCGCCTCTTACTTTGCGAACAACTATCCGTCTAAAAGTAAAAGTGGAGAGATCTCTCGATCTACCATGCCACTGCACAATGTTGGAAGAAGCGAGGACCTACGGGTCATGCTTCGAACATGCAAAATGCTCGTGTTGTGCCTCCCGTCCTTTGTACATCGGAATGCCTTGAACTACCAAGATTCTCAACGAATTCAAGTCCTTCAACGTTGTTTGTTCATCCCGTGGATGAGACGCAAGTGCACTCGACAACCATGTGACCGTCGCAATCTTGCATGAAGACCGTTTTTGTGTTCGATGATAATACGGCGAAGCAGCCCATTTGCGCACGACTTCTGTATGACGAACGTAGGAGAGGGGTTGCGACTATCCTCGGGTATGTGCGTTCCATCATGTCAATTTATCGGCATGGTCTTGGTAACCTCAACCGGACAAGAAAGTGATAGTAGCGGCCAGTTACTTCGGGGAATGTGGCAAACTCCTCGAGATCAATACCTAACGATGATCTCCTTCACGGGAGTTCACGAGACGATGCAAATTCAAATGTGAGAGGTAGAAGCATCTCAATCATGACCGTCGCGGGGCACCTCCACGTGGTGTATTTGGGCAAACACGCGGAGATGGTTGACCTACCAAGTTGCAATTCCAATACTTGTGCTTTATTTTCAAGGTGGACCATCACATAGAGATATACGGTGCTTCTGAACGAGGGCATTCTCGTAGGACAACCATTTGGTTCGAAATGTCCCTTTTGTAGACGCCGAAAGCTAAGTTAAGCATCGCAAGGCAATGAATTTCGCAATGCATCCCACTTCATTCCGTGTGCTCCATAGATTTCATCAACAAACTGTAATGCAAGGATCCCATGTTTTGCACCCATTTTTCGTCCACACAATCATCCGCTTTCCTTTCCGTCGGTTCGGTGCGTGTCTTCCTTGTCCTTTCGCGCATGGGAATGCTGACCAACGCTTGGTGCTCCATGGACCCACCACGGGAGGCGTTCCCCTCTCCCTTCGGTATCCGTCCGCAAGGCTCCATTCTCGCGGATGTGGCCCCCATATCGGTATCCGATGGCCTTATCTTATCCTGGCCGAGAGAGGTCTCCGAATCTCCAGCGACGACGAAGAGGTTCGAACGAGTGGAAGCCATGGCGACGACCAAGACCACGTGGACGAGGATGGCGCACTTGCAAGCGATGCAGAAGGCACGTGTGTCGCGTCCAAGGGTCGCCAAGGTCGTGGTGCGATCCCACAAGGCGGCTGGTGAGGGGATGCGTCGAGATGAACCGGTGGTTGCACCCGCTTGGGGGATGGTCCTGGCAGTCACCGTCGCTTGGAACACCGCGCAAGATGCCATGGCCATCGGGATCACGGATCAAGAAAGCTACCTCTCGTCCTTGGGATCCGTGTCCGTCGAATCGATCCAGTCGCAAGACAAAAAGAAAAAAGTGGCCAAACCTGAAAAGCCCAAACCGGAAACCAAAGCTAAAGCCAAAGCCATCGTGGCCGACGAACCAGCCACGACGAAAAAAGGCAAGGTGTCCTACGCGAAACCAGAAGCAAAGGTAGAAGTGGCAGTGCCAGAGACCCAGAAAGAGTCGAAGAAGGAAACCAAGGTGCAAACGAAACCAAAGCCGAAACCAGCAGCAGCTCCGACCAAGGCCAAAGCCGAAGCTCCAACCAAGCCCAAGGCAGACGCTCCGACCAAGGCAAAGGCAGAAGTTGCACCGAAAGCGAAGATAGAAATCCCATCGGTGACGGCTCCTGCCCTGCCAAGCTTAGAAATCCCGACAACTTCGAGCTCCAAGGCGACCAAAGCACTCGCCATTGCTGGTGCGGAGATTTTAGCCGCCCTCGCTGCTGCTGCTGCCATCAAGGGGCTTCTTGCCTAGTTGGTGCAAAGCAGAGATGCCCGTGCCCGTCTCTTTTGTATGGTGAACATAAATTTTCGGGTTTGTGCAGCGTGCTGCTCTCCTGCGTCTCTCCTTGACACAACCAATGCAGTGGACAAATTGTAATTTACGTCAAGATGGACAAGAGAAACGCGTTCCCAAGTGACCTCATGCAGTACTCTTCCTGATACCTTCCTTCGACTTTACTCTCTTCTTGTGTGCAGGGCTATGCGTTAGAAGTGTTTCGAGCGGGTTATCTACAGGCAAATGCCTTGCGTGCCGCTTGAGAGGCATTTGATTGGCCTTCTCTGCCCAGTTATGCAGCGCGCTCATAGCCATATTATCGTGTTCTGCCAAAAGCAAACCACAGCTTGCAACTAGACAAATGCGCCATTGGTGTGGATCCACCCCCTGGGAAGAGTCACCAAGCAAGCAAGCTGATCCGGTTTGTCATTGCAAGCAGATGGTAGCCAATTGGACGCATTTTCTGCTGAAAACAGCCCCAACATCCTGCATGCATGTGGAAGATAGCGCCCCTTTTTCTCACGACACAGATGCTCTGTTCCATCTGCCTTTCTGCACTTGCATGAGTTTGCATGTTTGACTGCTGCTAGGATTTAACCCACTGGAGGTCAACCAGTGCATTGATGAAGCTGTGGGTTACATTGGAAGGAACAAGTGGTCTCCACCAATGTCCAGAACTGGACTGCACCTGCGGTGAAGTGTTGCTGCAGCGGTATAACGAAGAACACGGAAGAGAGAAGGGGTGAACAAGTGCTTGCATGCATGAAAGCCATTGGAATTAAATAACACTGATGAGACCTGGGGAGATTGTAAGCGCATCATAGAATTCGTCCTCCGTGTGGAATTCTTCTCCTTTTTCCACGGATTCTCCATTCTCTTTGGGTGGGGATGACCTTGGAGATCCCACGGGTGTAGTACGTGGTGTACTTTCTTCCGGTCCCTTTCCTTGGCTGTACAAGATTTCTTCTTTTTCCATGACTTTTCCATACTCTTCGTGGTCGTAGCTGTAATGCAGTCTTCCCCCGATTTTTTCCTCCACGAGATCCAGGTTGAACCTTTCTTCCATGAACTCCATGGAACTTTTGCTTTTTTTGTGTATGAACTTGATTTTTCCGTAGGTGACGGGGTCGATAAAGGGCGAGATCATTTTCCAGAAGATGCCGAAGATCCTAGGTGGATCGTATGCGATGGCTTGTCCGAGTCTTTCTGGGAACTGGTCCTGTAGTATGTGCAAGGTTTCCAGGCTTGTTTTGAGTGGTGGTGCGTGTTTGAGGGAGTACTTCCAGAAATCTACGAGTATGATGAATCGTTCGGATCTTTTCCCGTATTTGGCGTAGTTGGCCGCGTTTTCGAGCACGTAGACGAGGTATTTGATGTTTCCTTCGTGGTCTCCGAACTGATTTTCCAGGCTGGGTCTCATGATGATGATGGGGCTTCCGTCTTTGGCTGGGTAAGGGCTTCGATACATTTTTCCCAGTGTGTTTTGATATTCGACGTCTTTCCATCGCAGCAGTTCCGGTCTCATTTTTTTCCTCCACGTGAGGCTGTTTTCCAGCATTTCTTGTGCTTTTTGCAGGTTTCCTTTCCTCGCTCGTAGGTATCGTTTCATGCAGTTTTCGTCGCACCATGCTTCCAGGTACGGATCTCCCACGACGATTCCACGCACCCGTTCCCACAGTTCTTCCACTCGTTCTTGTCCATCCACGGTTTCTCCTTTCTTGGGTTTGTTGGTGAGCGTGCGTGTGACCTGTGATTCGTTGGATCGATTGGACGTGCTTCGTTTCGACGCTTGTCCCATGGTGGGACCACCTCCCACTCTCCCTTCCTTCTCTCTCTCTCTCTCTCTCTCTCTGCGTGTGTGTGTGGTGGCAACAACCACGTGGGTTTCGTTGCCCCCACCCCCCTGCGCACGCTTGTCTTCTCTCCTCTCCTCTTCCCTCGTTTCGTTCCTGTCCATTCCTTCGGTTGGGGGAAGTGGGGTTCAATTGGGTTCACTCGGAGGGGGGAGATCGATCCCCACCCACCCCCGGCCGAAACCAACCGAGAGAAAGAAAAAGAGAGAGAGAGAGAAGAAACTCACCCAGGGGGTGGATGGGTGAGAGAATGGAAAGAGGGAGAACACGTGTGGCAGAGAGAGCGCCAAGGCGTCATGGCACGGATCCACGTGCGTTCCAAGCTGGTGGAAGGGGCAGAGCTGGTGAAGAAGAAGAAAGAAGAACACCACCTGGATCGAGCACCCTTCCAACTGATGTACCTGCTCGCCATGGGAGGAGGATATCGGTGCGTGCCACACCCAACAAACCCAACGAAACACCACCAAGCCAAACCAACCACGTGGTAAAATGCCACACGAAACGAGAAAGATGGACGTGTCCTACACGTGCGAACGTCAACCCTTCCACGTGCACGTCGAAACCAACGGGCTGACGGATCGTGCACGAAACAGGTGGGGAGGGATATACGGTGCGATCTATGGGATGGGAGGTATCCTCCTGTTGCAAACCCTCGTGAAACTCTTCTGCTATTGGTCCGTGGACGTGCGATGCGCAATGCGATACGTGCGAGTGGAACGAGTGGAAGACGCAACCACCGTCAAAATCACACCCGTCAAGTTCTCGGGAAAGAAAGAACTCGTGGACCTGCAGTGGAACGAAACCCAGGAAGGAAAAAAACAAGCCGAATTCGAGTTCCGTAAACAAAGGTTCCTCTACCAATTGAAAAATGAGTGCTTTGAAAAATTGCACTTTCCCACCAAAAAAACATTCCAGGAATACATGAACAGCCGTGGATACGGCAAAGATGCAGACGTCAGCGATGCGCTGCGTACCTACGGATTCAACAAATTCACCTTTCCCAAAGCGAGCTTCGGGGAGCTGCTCAAAGAGCAGATGCTCGCGCCCTTCTTCCTCTTCCAGATGCTCTGCGTGGCGCTCTGGTTCCTGGACGAAATGTGGTACTTCTCCATGTTCACCCTGCTCATGCTGGTGGTCTTTGAATGCACCGTGGTGGGATCCAGGATAAGATCCCTCAACCAAATCCGACAGATCAGCTCCGAACCATATCCGCTCCTGGTCCACCGCGGCGGAAAATGGGTCAGCTGCAGCCCCGATCTGCTAGTGCCCGGAGACGTTGTGTCCTTCAAACGGCCGATCGGAGAAGACGCTGATGAGAAAACCATAGGATGTGATCTGCTCCTTCTGGCAGGTACATGCATTACCAACGAAGCCATGTTGACGGGAGAATCCACGCCTCAACGCAAGACGCCGGTATCTCAGAGCCCCCCGGACGAACACCTTCAGATGAAGCATGACAAGCATCACATCATCTTCGGGGGCACCAAGATCTTGCAGCATGAGGCCGATTATCAGAATGTCAAGCTGCGCACTCCAGATGGGGGTTGCCTGGCCTACGTTCTTCGTACGGGGTTCGACACTGCCCAAGGAAAGCTCATGAGGACCATACTCTTCTCCACGGAGAGGGTCACCGCCAACAACTGGGAGGCTGGCATGTTCATTCTTTTCTTGCTCATTTTTGCACTTGCAGCTGCAGCTTATGTCTGGCACGTCGGATCAAATGATCCAGCCAGGAGCACATTCAAGCTGATCCTGAATTGCAGCTTGATCATTACCTCTGTCATCCCGCCAGAGCTTCCCATGGAGCTTTCCATCGCAGTGAACTCTTCGCTGGTGGCGCTTTCAAAGCGAGGTGTCTTCTGCACTGAGCCATACCGCATCCCTTTTGCTGGCAAGGTAGACACCTGCTGTTTTGACAAGACGGGAACCCTTACCAGCGACGAGCTGATTTTTGAAGGCATCGCCATGGAAAAGGGAGCAGAGACGCCTCCAGAATCCATCCAGAGGATACCAGCGCAAGTTCTGGCAGCGTGTCAAGCCCTGGTGCTAGTGGACAATAAACTGGTGGGGGATCCGTTGGAGTGTGCAGCAATGAGCCACACGGGATGGAGCTTGGGGAGGTCCGATGACCTGAAGAACACCAGAGATGGGACCACAATGAAGATTGTGCAGAGACACCACTTTTCGTCTGAACTGAAGAGGATGGCCGTCCTGGCAAAGGTTGTGGAGCCCGGGTCTCTGGAAGGAAGGTATTGGGCATTTGTGAAGGGGGCTCCTGAAGTTCTGAAGCCCCTGTTGAGAGATGCGCCAGAGGACTACGACAAGACCTACAAGCACCATGCGCAGGATGGTGCAAGAGTGATTGCGCTAGCTTACAAGCCCCTGGCGGCAGCTGCCAGCTCAGGCGAGGTACTGTCCTTGGAACGGGAGGCAGTAGAATCCGGCTTGGAATTTGCAGGTTTTGCACTCTTTACTTGCCCGTTAAAGCCGGAATCAGAACCATCGCTGCGGATGCTGATGGAAAGCAGTCATCACCTCATCATGATTACTGGTGATGCATCTCTCACGGCATGCCATGCTGCAGCACTTGTACACATAGTGCAGAGAAACGTGCTGATTTTAGAGAGGACGCAGGGAAATAATGCATTGTGGACTTCGGTGGACGAGACGTTTCAGATCCCCTTCAGTCCTCAAGCTGGAGATATTTTGGACCTCGCGTGTGACTACGATCTTTGCGTGGAAGGTGGAGCTATCTCCATCATAGAGGAGTCTGGAAGCTTTGAGGAGCTTGTCCCTTTTGTGCAGGTTTGGGCGCGGACATCCCCGCAGCAGAAGGAATCTATATTGAGAGCTCTAAGGCACCTGGATCGCACGACTTTGATGTGTGGGGATGGAACCAACGATGTTGGGGCGCTCAAGACCTCTCATGTTGGGGTTGCTCTGCTGAGCACAGAGAGCGTGGAGAAGATCAAGGAGCTACAGAACTTGAGCCCCATGGAACGCTACAAGAAAATAAAAGAGCATAATGAGAAGCAAAAGCAACGAAGGAAGCCCTCTGGCAGTCAAACAGGGGCAAGCACGAGCTGGGAGGAAAGAATGCGGGAGCAAATGCGTCAGCACCCAAATGAAAAGGTTCGAGAGATGTTGGAACAGATGGAAGCAGAGGGCGATGGTCAGGCTCCCATGGTCAAACTGGGGGATGCCTCTATGGCTGCACCTTTCACCGCCCGAGCTGCTTCAGTGGAACCTGTATCGTCCATCATAAGGCAAGGGCGGTGCACGCTCGTTACCACTCTGCAAATGTTCAAGATTCTGGGGCTGAATTGCCTTTCAAATGCCTATGTTTTGAGTGTGCTGTACCTTGATGGGGTGAAATTGGGGGACACGCAAGCAACCGTCTCGGGGATGCTCAGCGCAGCACTGTTCCTATTCCTGTCGCATGCCAAGCCATTGGACCGGCTTTCTGCTCAGAGACCGTACCCCAATGTTTTCTCCCCCTACTTGCTCCTTTCCATTTTGGGTCAGTTTGCCGTGCACCTCACGTTCCTCATTCTATCCGTGCGTGGTGCATTGAGCCACTTGCCGCCAGATTGGAAAAAACCAGAGCCAGATACCGATTTTTCCCCGAACATTGTCAACACAGTGAGTTACATGGCAAACATGATGATCCAGATTTCCACCTTTGCTGTGAACTACGTTGGGCATCCATTTAACACCTCCATCCGGGAGAACAAAGGTATGTGGTATTCTTTGATGGCAAGTGTCATTTTTTTCGTGACAATTGCATCTGATAACATGCGGGAATTCAACACGTACTTGGAACTGGTCCCCCTGCCGGAGACCTTCAGAGACCGGTTCCTACTCATGGCTTTTGCAGACTTTGTGCTTTCATACGGGGTGGAACATGCAATGAGGTTCTTGTTTCCAGCTCCCCATGGACCAAGAGCCCGCCCAGTCAGATCCGAAAAGAAGGACAAGAATTTGTAAGCTTTGGCCTGCGCTTGGCAATAATTTCATGAAAGTCGAGGTTTTAATTTTTATTCAGCGTGGTGGTGGTTCCAGACTGCTGCGGCACAGCCACGACACAGATTGGAGAGGGCTTTCAGGTCTTCCTTGGCTGTTATATTGCAGCCTGTTTGCAGGGATGGCCTTGTTTTGCCGCACTGCTGAATGAGGTTGGCTATGGATCCGAAGGCTCTAAGGAGAAGTCTCGCATCTTCGACACTGGACACCAATGGCAGGTTCTGGACCGTCTCGAGTATGGTATCTTCGGACCCTGCAATTGCGTTTCTTTCACCTTCGGGTTGCACATCTGGCATTTTTCGCGCCATTTGAACCATTGTATCGAGGAATTGACATGCCTCTTCTATGTTGGCGACTTTGGTCACGGACGGTTTTCCATTTGTCGTTTCCACGAGTCTGTAGAAGAGTTCGTCGTCGTCTTGTTCTTCGTTCAGCACGATCACATGTGCTGCACGGAAGGTGGATCCCAATTTCTGCAGGGTTTGGATTTCTTCGGGGCTTGTTTCGTTTCCGTTGTTTCTTTTCCACACGAATTTGACGGCCAGGGACCTTGGTTTCCCTTGGTTTCCTGTGTAGTTGAGGATGGCATCAGGCAGCATCCTGTCACTGTGTGAGATCCGGAACCCTCTGTTTTCGAACGTTTTGCTCATCGTTTCGGCGATGGTATCTATCTTCGATTCTCCGCCTCTCGATTTGGCCAGTATCAACGCCCCGTTCGGTCTGTTTGCTTCCATGGTCGTGTCCACGTTCCTTGGCTGCTTCTTCTGCTTCTGCTTCGGACGGTCTTTCACCGGATCCGATCCACGATCCGATCGATCGCGTGTCTTCTGGTCGTGTTCGATCGTCGTGTTCGAAGCTGTCCGTGAAACGATCGCTTTTCGCTCTTCGCTGTTCGTCCACCGTTTCTCTCTCCAGCACGTTCGCAGCACGACGTGCTGGGCCATCCTCACTCCCACACCACGTCCTGGCCAAGAGGGGGGCTCCGATCCCCATACCAGGGATGGGGAAATGGGATCCCTTCGTGGCAGGACAGGTGGCCCAGGGACCACGGGAGGAAGGTCATCCCCACCCATGTGGAGGTTCGGGGATGGCATGGAGAAGCATACAAGACACATGGGACACGAAGTGTGGATGCGATTGGCATGGATGGCATGGAATGGATGTGGATGTGGATGGCATTGCTGTGGGTGTGGAGGAATGGTAGGGCATGTGGATGGACGGATGCGTGCCATCATTAGGAATGACATGTGGACGGAGGGTCGTGGTAGTGCCATGATGGAGATGTAAATAGATGGATCCATTCGATGACACACTTAGGACACCATCCCATCGTAAGACGTGTGTTGGATCCTTCCCTCTCTCCCCTACCCATGGTGTTTGGTGCTCTTAGTCTTCCAAACACTTGGTTGAGTTGGTTCCATGGATGGGTTCCACACCAATCCAATCTCACAACGACGCATGCATCCATTCGACACGTGTGGACATGGCGGACGACAACCGATGGACCTACGTGCAACAGCGATACCTGTCTGGAAGTGGCGAGAAGACAACGAAGGAAGGATCGAACCATCCACAGAAAAAAACGATGAAGAAGAAGAAAAAGAAGAAAGAGAACGTCGACCAACATGAACAGTACGAAGCAAGGAATCCAGCTGAGAAACGACCAGGTATCGTGCTGGTCGATGAAGACGAAGACTTGAAACCAACAACACGCACCGATCGAAATCCGCACCACGCACACGAGGAGTCCGTCGGACCAATCGAAACACGCGGAAAATGGGTGGAAGTGAACACCGGACGTACCCAACAAGTAGCACCAGAAACGAAGCGACAAAAGTACCATCCAGGATCTAAATCGAAAAAAACAAACTTTCCGTCCCACATAGATGAAAGCAATTCCACCCACATGGAGCAGGCTACCCAAGAAATTCCATCTGGTTGGAATCCGCCAAGAAGAAAAAGACATGACTCTTCTCCGGACCTGAGCCCACCAAGAAGGAATAGACACGATGCCTCTCCGGACCTGAGCCCACCAAGAAGGAATAGACATGACTCTTCTCCGGACCTGAGCCCACCAAGAAGGAATAGACACGATGCCTCTCCGGACCTGAGCCCACCAAGAAGGAATAGAGAGGAAAGGCCAGGTGAGGATGAATTCCGAAGGGTAGAAGCATCCGCAATAAGAAATGCTGTAGACGTACATGGTGCCAAGACAGGAGAAATGCATGGAAGGAAGATGCAAGCAGCGACTGGCTTGATTGATGGGAGAGAGCTTTCCCATGAAATTCGTAGCAAAATAGAGAAGGAAGACAGTATATTTCAGTCCATGGACCCAGGTGTATCTGGTAGAGGCGCAGAAACGGTTTACAGGGATAAGCAAGGGATGAAGTTGAAAGTGCCGGAAGGCAGAGAAACTAGTAAGAGAAAAGTTCCGGAGTGGGGAACTGGACTTGTACAGAAAAGGATGAAGGAAGAACAAATGCATCTGCTGCAAGAGGCACGGGCAGGGCCCTTTGCCCGACACACGAATACACAGGACTATGATGCACAGCTTCGTGCGAGAAACCGGTGGGGCGATCCACTTGCAAATCAAAAAGACTATTACGAGACTATCATGGAAGAGATGCAGCACCGCATGCAGACATCCGAACGCTTGCCGATACCGCCAGACATTCCCGGGCACAGTTGGTTGAAGAGGAAGTTGCCTCCACCTCCCAACAGGTATGACATTCTGCCCGGGAGGCATTGGGATGGGGTAAACAGAAGCAATGGCTTTGAGTCTGCATACTTTGATCACATGGCCAAACAAGCGACCAGGGATAAGAAAGCAAGGGAATGGTCGACTGCAGATATGTGAGTCTGGAGCCTTATCCTACGTCGAAATCGAGCCAGAAATGGGCATTGGAAGTTCATTTCAGTAGGTGAGTGATAAGCGAGAGCAACAGCCATAGGCTCTGCCACTCTCTGGAAACTCCGAAAGCTGATGGAATTTCCGCTACACTGGTAAATGGTGCCCAATCCTCTTGTCTGTGCGAAGGTCTGCAGTAACGAGGAATAAATATTGGGTCTGGGCACTCAAAGTCGTTCTGGAACCCCTCTACCGTGTGCTTGCCGCCAGCAGTGCAATTTACAAGTTTGTTCCCTGCCCACACATACATTTGAAGGGAAGACGCATTGTCGACTTGGACACATGCTCTTTTGTAGCATCCAGGGCGCCGTGTTCCCCTCCATTTGTTGGCTAGAGGAGCATTGTGAAAGCAACGGGATTCGACTCCATAAGTTTCTCCCAGGTAGTTTCTATTGACCCCATCTGATAGTTCCACTGTGCAGTCACTATCAGTGTATTCTTTCACAACTGGGCAAGTCTCTGCAAGGAATGAATTGAGAGAGTCAAGCTCTGAAGCAGTGAGAGAGAAGTTCATAGCCTCTTCTGGCAAGAGGCACCTTCCGAAGCCCTGGAAGTCCCATGTACATTGGTCATTTTTTGACTCACAGAAGTACCCAGGAATGGAACCGGCAAGAACTGCAGGAAATTGCTCCATTTGTTGCAAGCAGCGCTCTGCAAACAACGTACACCCACTCCCTTTTCCCCAATGAAGAATTTCCGCTTGCTCAGGCTGTGTCCTATACCAGCCAGTGTCTTCAAGCAAGGCAAGAGTCAGACCGCTGAGCACCGTTCTTTGCTTTTTTATTCTGCCTGTCATCAGTTCGAAGCGAAAGAAGGAGTCTTCCCAGTGACTCCCAGCAGTGCCATCGCCACCAGTACGCTCAAGTGCAGCACCTGGGGCGTCAGCGCAACCAAAATGCTGTTTTACAAAAGAAGTTACGCTAGGGAGAGAGAGGAAAACAGTCTCTGTACCAGTACGATTTTCTATTTTGACAAGACCGTGCTCTTCAGCAATCTTCCGATTGATACTATCGGGCCTGAGGATGTCTCTGTAGTCTCCTCTCCACAACGGCCTGCCATTGGGTCCACGCTCTGTCCGTGGCTTGCCATCAGGGAAGCGGTAGAAAGGGATACGATCAAAAGAGAAGCCAAGCACATGGATAATCTCATGAAGAGCAGTCTGAACTTCTTCCTGTAGTTTTTCTGGCCTTGTATCAATGCGACCATTGCAAAAGTTAATCACGCCAGACACAGGTTTGTCATTTTCATCCATGTTGCACGCCGTGGCGTATGCTTGTGTGCCGCTGATCCCCAGCCCGCAGTCTACGATGTTGACATAAAGTGCCAAGTCTGCATCGGGAATTCCTGGTCCGCCTGCTAGAATCTGGCACTCGGAAGGCGTTGGGCACACCTCTTGTTCTTGGATGTGGGCATGAGGAATTTCCTGCAGCCCACTTGACATGCACGCATAGGCTGCAGGTCCATAGCTTTGGCATTTCCCTGCATGCATCCCACCACTCCAACGGACCAGGCAAGGCCTTGCAAGTTTAAGCGTCCCCTTTGCTCGTCTAACGTTCAGCGTGCCTTGAATTTTAGCCTTTGCTTTCTCCAGCACGACCTGGATCAAATATTTCCCCTGTTCGTCTTCGTAGATGTTCATGGGGAAAATGGCCACCCTGATTGGTTCCCAATCCAACGCATTCTTCTCGTGGCTTTCCATTTGCGCGTGCCCTGAACGATGCGCGGTCTTGTCTTTCCTTGCCAATCGATCTCTTGTTCAGCAATGGCGGTGTTGATTCCATAGATTCAGAGGAGACATGACAGGGTCGGTTCGGTTCGCAGGATCCGGTTCCTTATCCCTTCCAGTATCTCTCCTTTCTATACCCGACATGGGTCTGGGTTCCAAACCGAGACCATCCCTTTCGAAGGGATTTCCGACGTTGTCGGTCGTCCCAATGGTTTGTCCATGTTGGATTAGGACCAACATGGATGAGCACCCCCGACGAGGGTAGGACCGTCCTAGACGTTCCTCCCTGGTCGATGGACATGCAGCGGTCCACCCCTATGCCACTTTTTGGGCGGACGAGTCCTTGGTCCTCGTCTTCCACCACGTCGTGCTTTCCAACCGAACGCGGCATGAATCTTCCTCATTTCGGACGCTCTTTCACGTGGTGGACGTATTTCCCTCCTTCATCGTGTTTCTCTTGCCTCTTCGTGACACGTTGAGGGGTGTGACGTTTGGAAACCAGGCCGTTTTGGGCTGTTTGAGGGTCAAAATGGGAATTCGTGCCGTGCGGCTACGCGATCCATTTGGGTTGTGGTTTTTCTATGTAAGATATGTTTGACTTTCACTCTTTCTTATGAGGTCTTGTATGTGACTGTTGGACACGTGGTTGGGGAGATACGTGGCCAAACGCGTCTGTGAAGCCGGGAGAAGCGCCCCGTTTGAGGTGCGTCTGCTTTTTGTCTTGTACAATCGCGCACAGGCCGTTTTATACCCAACCAATGGTATCATTCGATTGCGGACGTTGCGATCTATCGAATGAGAGGTCATTTGTGTTGATCCAACACCTACATCAAACGTTATGGAACGTCAAAGTTCATCAACCTCACCAGCAGAAAAGGGAACCCCAACGGACCCCAGTAGGGAAACGGACGGAATCGCAGCGTCACGGACACGGAACCGAGTTTCAGGGCAAGGTCGCTCGATCGAAAAGATGAAACGCATCACGACGAACAATCTTCATCGAATGGTCCGTCCGTGATTTTATCGTCCTCGCCAGCTACGGGCACGCATGCAAGCACCCCTCCACTGCCCGCCAAAAAAAGTGGCACAGGGGTGGTCCCACCCCCACGCTCTTTCATCCATGCCGCGAGCTAAACATCGAACCGAAGGAACGAAATGGATGATTCGAGAAAAGGCAAGTTTTTGCATAGGGGGACAGCACCACAACGATAGGGACAAGAGAACCCATGTGTAATCCAAGACGCCATACTTTCAAGCGAATTTGCGCCCGTGGTCATGGTAAGAGTCGAAACACACACTTGACTCATCCGCTCAACGATCCGTCTCCCGCTCTTGTCCAATCTTCGCGAAGAGGGATGCAACTCGCCATTGTCCCGAATACCTCCATGAACTCCAACGTGGGACATCCAAACAATATAGTACTTGGGCTTAGCTAATCCATGTTGCGTGCGATTGTGTGGTGCCTACTTTGCATCACTTGTTGGGTCACAATCGCATCGAGAGCTATCTTGAGGCTAGTCCCTTGGACATTTCTAGTTGGTGCCTTTCTCGTGTTGGGGCCACGTACGTGACCCTCTTCGATCACTTGGAGCGACACTTGCGTGCTTTGCAATGTCTCTCTCTATTAGCTCTGTCGGCTCCGCATGGTTTGGATTCTCATACATTCGAAAAATCTTGCATGTACCTTCTCATGCATTTCGTTGGTCGCTGATGGTGCAACTGCCTATAAGATGCAAGGCCTTCCCTGCTTCTTGAGGCTCCCATTTCAACCACATTTGTTTTGCAATTCTGCAACCGTAAAGCTTGTGCAGTTCATACCTACTTTTCACAAGGGTTTTTGATAGTCAATTGCATGTACTCCTCATTCACGCCCGACTTGGGAGTGCAACGGAAATAAGGAGGTACCAACGATACGATTCAAAACGTAAAATAGAGTAGAGATTGTTGATTTACAATCGTGAGGACCGACGGTCAAAACATATCAAATGTCTCGTACGATAACAGAGCGAGCCTCACTAGACGCGTTGTCCATTACTTGATGCCAAACATTCTACATTTGCTAGGCATTCGAACGCACTTGTACATGCAGCAAATCCCGCTCATCTTCGTACCGACATAGTTACTTGTTACAATCGTTCGTGCAACCATCACAAACACACGAACATGTTGACAAAGGTCGAGGACCCGCCTCTTTGGCACAAGCACGGTCAACTTCGTTCGTGGTTGTTTCCACCAGGCACGCATGTCCCAACTGGCCGTGGTATGCCCACTTGCATTCATCCATGCCTCGATGCGTTTCGTGTCGCTCGTCCTTGTCTCCATGAAGGTCGTGGTGTGGTCCGCATTCCACCTACCGTCTCGTTTCCTGTTCATCCTTTTCCCTACACACGAGCATCCGAGTCCTTTCGATTGCAGTGTCGATGGAAAAGAAACGTTTGGTTCCGCTACGGTTCCGACACGGTATGAACCGACGCACAACAGACGGTTGTGCGCACACGTCGTCGCCAATTCTGCTCCCAAACGAAGATGAAAGCGCGTGACGTCGCTTGTTTCGCAGCATGGATGTGCATGTGGATGGTGCAGGCGGTGCGCACTCCGTACCTGGAGGAGCGGAAGAGCGTCCAGCCGAGCTTGGATGTCGACACGCAATGCAAGTGGGAGAAGAGCTGCCGACCCTTGCACAGGTTCCCGTCCTTGAAGTCTGCCGATGGCGAACTGAACGTGCACCTGGAACTCAAAGCCGTCTGCTTGAAACTCGTCGAAAAAGACAAAGAGTGCTTGCCGACGAGAGTACTGGTGCTTGCCGAAGATGCAGGAGGCTTGTCCAAAGGTGTGGTCTCGCCAACACTACGAGTCAAGGCCGGCGATGTCCTTCGTATCAAACTCACGAACACTCTTGATGACACCCCTCCTGGACAAGGCACTCCAGCACTGAGGAAAGGACACATGCCAAAAGATGCGATAGAAGCATCCGCAGTAGCGGGAGGTTTGCCCAACGGTTGGTCTCACCCTCATCATGGAGATAATCCATACTATCCAATGCCGTTTGAGACTGGAAGTGCGCCTGATGTGCCATGCTGTGCCAATCTCACGAATCTCCACCCGCATGGACTGCACGTTTCACCGAGAGAAGATGATGTGCTGGGGGTCAGAATTAAACCTGGGGATACCAAAACCATGACCTACCATGTGCATCCAAACCAGTCACCTGGAACCCATTGGTATCATCCTCACTCACATGGGAGTGTCTCCTTGCAAGCTAGCGGTGGAGCAGCTGGTGCGCTGATCGTGGAAGACAATTCACCGACCATGGAAAAGTGCTGCCCTGAACTACAAGCTATGGTCGAAGAGGTGCTCCTGATCTCAGGTTTCCGTATGACCCCCAAAACACCACCCAAGCCTTGGGATCATCTAGGCTGCCCACCTGGCTCGCGATTCATAGGCAACGGAGCAAACTTTGGCACGTTGTCCTGGCAAGCAGGCGACAATCTCTATGCTGGGGCCTTCAATGCAACAGGAAGTGGGGTGTTTCCATGCCCGGATGGTGCAGAAGGATGCCACAGCGATTACCATGCACTTGCCCGGATTTTCGGGGCAGAGCGAATCACAAAGCAAGCGGTGTGCGAGGAGGGTTTGCTTGAGAATCTCCTTGTCAACGGACAGCTGCAACCACTGGTCAATCAGCACTCAAAGGAATTTCGTCGTTGGAGGCTCATCAACGGTTCTCCGAGCAGTGTAACCCTCCTCAAGTTCCCTCCCATGTGCCAGGTCTGGCTGATTGCCCTTGACGGAGTCTATCTCGTTGGTGGCAAAGCGATCTACCTCGAAAAAAGAAGGATCCATCTCGAACCTGGTGCGAGGGCTGATTTGGCTGTGAGCTGTGATCATGAGGGGGTTTTCCCGGTGATTGCCGAAAAGGGCCCCATGCCAAAGGATGGAAAGATCACCTACTTTGAAGGCATCCTCATGTTCATGCACATCCAAAGAGCTCCCTCCAGTCCAGCCATGTTGCCACCCAACCGTCTTCCAAAACTGACAGAAGGCTCAAGAGTAACTTATTTGTCAGACATTTCTACACAGGAACCAGCTGCCTTTTTCAGGTTGGCGCTGAATTCTACCAAGCTTGACATTCGCAATCCTGACATGAATTCTGGGCCATATAGACAAAAGCTTGCATGGAGTTTTGTGGAGGGAAAGAGACCCAGTGCCTCAGCACTGGAAATCAACAAACGGCTGTACACAAATGCCACTGACTTTTTACGCGAAGTTTCCTTGAACAAAATGGAAGAATGGGAAATTTGTAGCAACAGCTACCACCCCTTTCATGTCCACACCAGTCCTTTTCTGTTGGTCAGCTACCCATCAGAGTTTACTAATTGGCCGATGCCCGCTTGGAGAGACACAGTCATGACCATTCCCAACCAATGCTTTAAAGCAAGGTTCCCCTTCAGGGATTACGATGGTATATTGGTACTTCACTGCCATATTCTGTGAGTGACGCGTGATGGAGGATACCGCCTCAAATGCACCAGTATAAGCACGACTGTTGACAGTAAGAGATTGCGCTGACCGATGCTCTGTTGATATCTGTATTGCTTTGTATGTGGCCAAACAGTTCTCATGAAGGTATGCATATCATTCAGGACATGCGTTGGTCATCCAGCAGTGTGACGAGAGAGTTGACTGACACTGCCGTTGTTCGTTCACGTTTTTACTGCAGATCAAGGAATGATGGCCACGATAAGAATCACAGGTCCAATACCACAGGCTTCTTAGGTGTAAAAACGTAAGCATATGCAATAGAAGAACAGAATTGACAAACATCCTGAAATCCCAAACTTGCAGCTGTTACTCTCTGCTCAGCCATCTCCGCATGTCTCTGTAGCTAACCGTAGCCATTATACTTGTCTCCAGACGGCAAGGGTGTCTCTATCGAGTGGGTGGGCTCGTTTCATGTGGGGACATCGTGTAGCCTTTGCTACTGCAACGGGCTGTCCAAAGGATTTAGAGAAGAGACGAATAAGGACAACGCCGTTACTCAACCTGCAATCAACCTACTCTACTACGATTTTTGAATTGGGCAGATGCAGTGCTACTTAAGTATGGGGCTGGTCGGAATCGTAGTCTTGATAATGGAAATCCAGAATTTTTGGGATACAAAGTAAAGGATCACAATGAAAATGCTGTATTACGCTTTGGGGCAAGAGCACCTCTCTAGTCGAACAGATCAAAGTCCATATCCTCCTCCTCCTCTTCCTCCTCAACAGGCGCAGCTGCTGCAGGCTCGGGAGCTGCCGCAGCAGCAGGAGCTGCTGCTGCAAATGCTTCCGGGTTTGCCAGGATTTCCTTGACCTTGTCTGCAAGAGGGAAAGAGTAGTCTGTTGCGAGTGCAACAGCAAGCACATTCTTGTAGGAGTTGATAATGGCATGAGGCACGGCCACAAGAGTGGGATATGCAGTCTGCATAGACAATGCAGCAACATTCTGAACACCTGTGGCGATGCTCTTGAGAAGGTCCTCATCTGTGATATCAAGCACCTTGGGGGAGTACAGGGTACCATCCTGGAAGACCTGTTGGATCACCAATCCGTATGTGAATGGCTTGATTCCCAGCTTACCCAGCAGGGTAGCCTCTGAGGATCCCACTTTCTCTCCCTCCACAACACACTTGAAGTCCTGCAGGATCTCGATGGATCCCTTGTTAATCTTGGTTGGGATGTTGAGCATTTGGAAGAACGTGGTTTGGGAAGGGTCCATTCCCGTGGGTCCTGCGGGGATAGTCACACTGCAGGGTGCCACGGCTCCAACTTTGGCAGGTGCACCAACGGTGTACTTCTTGATCTCGTCACGCACATCGTAGAGGTTTCCTTCGGTGAACACAATGCCGACGTTTCCAACCAGCAGGGGCACAAGTGCCAGCCACTTGTCGTCTCCGGTCCTCTCGCAGTAGAGCCGGATCGAACGTTTCATCATGGTGTTCTTTCCCATCATGATGACGGATTTGGGACGGAGTGCCCTTCGGATGTCTTGGAACAGCCTGGATCCCACATTGTCGGCGTGCACAAGGAACGCTTCGGTGTATTTCTCCAGGTATCCACACAGCCTGCGATCGTACTGTTCTTTCTTGGCCACACGGCTCATGTTTCTGGATCGTTTTTTCCTTCAATGCGATCTGTGTTTCGGTATCGTTCTATCCACCGATGGGACGGCAGACGTCTCGTACCAGGGTTTGGTTTGGTTTTCTTTTTCTTTCCACGCTGCGTTTCACGCCGCGGGACCAAAGCAGCGCTCACGGCCTGCCAAGGTGCACAGCTGCCTTTCTCTTTCCAGGAAAGGACTGGGCTTTAACCCGGGATGCGGCGTACGACGCAGCTTCGCTACGTGGTTGGTCGGCGGCGACGGTGGGCGTGGATCTGACTCCAGTTGGTCGACGTCCTTCCCTTCCCCCCCTTCTCCCCTGCTCGTTCGACCCAACAGGGATCCCATCGAAAAGGAACCGACGAAAGGGATCCAATCGAACACCATTCAAGGGAGGTGGCGGCGGCTCTCCCATCCAAACCCTAGAGGAGTTGGAGCCAAGGAGGGTCGATGTCCATCCATCCGACACCGTGATGAAGTGGGGAAAAGATGTGGGATACCTCCCTACCTACGAGGGAAACGGGCGACAATCAACCATGCAAGAGAACGATTCGAAGGGCCAAACGAAGCGGTGGCGATGCACGTCAAAAACGTGAAAAGTACGAAGGAAAATTTCAAAGGAGTGCGACCCCACGGACCAACCGTACCAACGGATCGTCCCCAACAACCGCCTGTCCAAAGAATGGAAATGAACCCATGCCCCGTCCCTCCATGTCCATCCAATTCTTCGTCGGAAGAGGCTTTGTCCAAAGGAAGTACCGTCGGAACGCCTTCGGAGCAACACCAAGTGCACGGAACGTCAAGAGTCGGATTCGGAAAGGGATCCCAACCAGAAGAAGAGACTACGCATCCCAAGCGTCTAGAAACGTACGTTTGCAAGGAGGTTCTTCTACCTTCCTTCGAAGTGCGAAGACAGCAAACCCGTTTGTTGCACTTACCATCGTAGACTGTAGGAATGGTTGTGGGATGATGAAGTGGTCGAATTGCCCTCGCATACTTCTCGGCGGTGGTCAGGGACCTATGATCCCATCATGGAGGTCCACAAACCGCATCTCGAGTGTGTTCCACGACAAACAATGGGGAGTTAGAAGGCTAGGGCACTTTTTTGTACGTGGAAACACGACTAATAAGAAGAAGTGCAACAAGGAATCACTTCCCATCACTCCCCTCGAGAAGTGGGGCATCCCGAATCCTTTATATAGCCACCTCTATCCTTCACTTGGTCTTCCCAGCAAAGCATGCTAGAAAACCACAAGGGCGGTATGGAGAAATGAAAAAAGAAGATAACGTGGCAGGGGGTCCAAGAAGAGGAAACATTCGATCGCGACTTTGCCTTCCGGAGTTAGTCTCATGTCCATAGATGGGATGAAAGTGACAAAGAACAAGATTACCATATACATATTGCATCCCACCCTCGAGGACACAAACAAACGTCTGTCCCAACTCCTCTAGTAAACCATGGGTGCGCACAGCTTGGCTATGAATTGTCCACGCAGGAAATATATCACATGATATGAGGCCATCGTCACAAAAGCAGTAAAAGTGTAAGAGGCAAAAACGATGGTCCATCCTTACAATTTGGGCCAATCCACTTGCTTCATGGAACAGCATCCTCCATTGCGAAATACCAAGTCCACGAGCCTGGCGTGGGAGCAGGACAGGAACTGTTTGCAAAGATGCAGATGTAAGCTGACGACGCCGCGACATCCAACAGATCCATGCAGCAGACAAAGATTGATGAGCAGGGATCGAAAGCAAGAGCTCAGTCACCACGAAAACGGGTGCGACTAGAACGGACCTCAGGAACTTGGCTCCTCTTTGCAGAACGAGCAGCAAGGTCACGGACTCGTGCCAAAAGGGCTGCTGGAATCTCGCGCTTCTTATCCATGGCCTTGGTTGCATCCTGAGGAAGCATTGCGATGCGCATGAGATTCCTCCATTTGTCCTTCAAATCCACTGCAGAGCGCTTCTCGATCGCCTTGTAACCTAACTTTTTGATGTCAGCCCATTTCCCACCACCACAGCAAGCCACACCATCTACCAAGGCTTCTGATTCTTCCAACGTCCAAGGGTTGTAATGCAACCTTCTACTTTCTTCCTGGCTCCAGGCGCTCTTCTTCACGCCAGCGCGTCTTCGACGGCCCTCTGCGGTAGACTTCTTTTGTGGTCCTCTGCGCAAAGTGCTGGAGCTCTTTGCATTTGCTTTGGCGCGGGGGGTAACATGCGCTGCCCGTGTCCTACGTACTTTGACTTCTTCTTCAGAATCTGAAGGCGTGGCTGGGCCGTGACCGTCTGAATATTCCTCGCGTTGGCGCTTGCTTGCACTCCTAAGCTTTTTCGATTGAAGGGACTTTCCTTCTTTTGCATCTTCTGATGCCTGGAAGTCTGTGTAGCGGCGATTTTGACGGATCTTTCTCTTGCCTTCTGGTCTACTGCTGGCAAGGTCAGATGCAGATTTTTGCAGTTGCTCCTCAGAGGACGTGCGGTCAGTCACATCATCAACGTCAGCATCCTCCACCTCACTCTGCAGGAGACGGCGAATAAGCCATTGACGATTGGACGAGTTGGTGGCGCGTCCATAGTTGTCTTTGTACTTCTGTCTAAGCTGCTTCAGCGTGCAGTTTCCCAGACGTTCCATCTTTGCCTGATCTGTGGAGCCTTCTAGCTGCTCCCCACTAGCTGAGACTGGCCTCTCTTGCGCTACCATTTCTGGGTCCAGAAAGAGGTCTGCCTCATGGCTGGGTAGGTGGAGCATGCCATCGTTTCCCTGGTCTGCATCCCAGCCTGTGCCAGCCAGCCACTCTGGATCCTCAAGGGTGGAATAGGAGCTATACATGGATCCGTTTCTTTCTTCGCCAAGCACGCCGTCTTTACCTTCTCTCACACGCACTTCGTCGAAGCTTTGGTTTCCATTCACGGCGAGTTGCTCACTCTCCTCATCCGCCACGCGGGAGAGCATTTTGTTGAGCACCTCCATCTTCTGGAGCAGGCTTTGTCTCTCCGCTTCCGGATCGAGGATATCGACTGTGTGTTCTGCGTCCGTCGGGCGTCCGACGTCAGCACGCTTCGTGCATTCGAGGCGTGTGCTTCTCCTCGTCGTTCGTCGGGCAAAACGGCACGCACCCTCGCTAGCTCCTTCGTTGTCTTCGGTTCGGATGTACACGCATTGTTCCTTTTTCCGGACGTCGAAGGACGAGTCCAAAGCGCACATCATCTCTTCTTCTGCCTGTTGTTCCTTCGTGGAAGGGTCGACCGTCGTTTGCGGTTCGTGTGTTCCACGGAGTTCGCGACGGGATCCATCGTGGGATCCGCAGCCAGTGCGTGCGCCGTTCAGCCATCGCCGCGTCACCATCCGCATCGTTCAAAGCGATGCAAGCGCAGCAAGGAGGACATCACGGTCAGCGCGATCCACGCCATGATTCTGGGACTTGTCTGGTGTAGGATCGTTCCCAGCTTCCACGTGGCAGATGGGTTGTTTCCGACGAGCGTTTGCGTTGGATTTGGTTCCTCGATCCATTCCATCTTTCATCTCCAAGCACGAACGTACCGTGAGAAACGTGGTGGCTCCTGACACGTCTTCACCCATTCCATTGGATTCGTGCGTTTGTCGCGCATCCGTCCACGGTTCAACGGCTGCCACCATGGTTCCCATGGTTGGCGACGGCAGCGTGGCCCACGTCGATTCCTTCGGTACCACCCGCACCCTTCACCCCGTGGATGGGAAGCTTGGACGTCCACCTGCGCGTGCAGCACGTGCACGTGGACGTGTGTGCGCCAAAAGCAACACTTGCAACGTCGTGGCGTGTCGCGGTGGTCCAGCACGCATCACGCCGCCACACTCGTCCCAGGTCCGATCCACCGCGCATCGGAGACATGCACGCAGAGGAAACGTTGCAAACCGACAGGGGATCCTCGACGGGGAGAGGAGGTCGAATAGGGGTACGGCATCGTACGGCGTCCGCCGCAGTGTCCGTACGGGGAAGGGAGGGAGGGGGGGGGGCATTTCCTCGATGGGAGATGGCGAAAAAGGGCCCATTGCTTGGGGACGAAACCATCCACATGACACGGAGTACGATGGAGATGCACCTTAGGGACCACGCGAGGAAAGGAAGAATGCGTCGAAAAGGTCTTTGGAACATGGAATACGGTGGGTGCGCCATGCCATCACGTCGGCGATGCAAGCGAGACGCGTGGAATCGGACGTACGCACGCCCATCGATCCTCGAAGCCGAGGCGTGCGAAGGGATCCCGCACGTGGACCCTGGTTCGAACGGGCAACCGTCCCTCCGCGCCACCCGATCGGTTCCGTCTCCACGGGACATGTGCTGCAGAGGAATCCAACCGAACGAGATCCTCGACGCAGAATGGAACAGGTTCGTTTTTTTAGCGGAGAACCGAGAGGGAACGGATCCCATCTCGATGCGTCGTTCCGACGATCCCTTCTCTCCTCTCGATCATCCACGCCTCGATCTCTCCGATCGAATCGACCAACCGTACCCAAGGGGATGGACTCCACATCGACCGAAGAGGAAAGTCCGTCGGCCTCGACGGTGGGACGAGGAAATATCTGCCAAAATCAATGCGGAGACGAGGACTCCCTACCTTGACCGACGTTTGGACGACGCGTGGACGTCACAACCCCACCAGGAAGCTAGCATGGAATTGCCATGGAGGGATCCCGAAAACGAACGCGTACATCGACGTAGAAGTGGACGGTGTCCAAGAGATACTGCATGGAGATCGGACCTGTGCCGTGCATGTCCCTTGCGTTTGGACGGTCGAGACCATCCCATCAAAGTCAGACATGTGTGGTCGAGGTCGGATCGCACTGAAAAGGATGGTTTCGCATCCGTCCAATCGAACCGCATGGCGAAGGAGGATGCCAAGGCGTACCCACGCACGTGCCTCCCCTTTCCGACCCCTCCCTCCTGCTCGTATCCTGCAGAAACGAAATCGAAGGCACGAGATCTCCCAGATCTCGTCCATGTCACGTGACCCGATGGACGGTCGTTGCCAGCCTGGTGTGTTGGCCACGCATCCATAAGGTCGAAACCTCTCCTCCCAACCACGGTGGGGAACACCCCGACGATCCTCTGCGAACCACGGTCCCATCTCACCCAAAATCGGAAATAAGAGCGAACGCAACTGGTGGAAGCTGGACCTTCCCGCCAAAATGGGATCACGTGATCGATCCCCAGGAAGAAAATGGGCGAAGATGAACGGTGCAGGGAGCGTCTCGGGGCGAGGAACCCGCCACGTGGCGCACGTGGAACGTGCCTGTCGCCAGGGGTGGGAAGAGAGAGCTTGCATGTCACTGCGCTACATGTTGCAACGTTCAACAGATGCAAACATCCAACTTCAACAACAAGGGACGCACGTTGAAGGTGCTTAAGATGGAGGTTGATGGGCCGTTTCGACGACCCGACCGAATCTTTGTCCGTCGAAAACTGTGCTCTGTAGCATGCACGAAAGACCATCTCCATGGAACGCGTCTCGAATGACAGGCGGGCCGCGAATTTGACCTTAAAGACGAGCCCAAGTAACGTTCGTTTAAAAGGTCTGCTCCACCGTATCCCATCTCACGTGACGCGCTTACACAATCGCTCCAAGTTCATGGACTGGTGTTTTCCCAGCTCGTTCGATTCCGCTTCGTCCTCCGTCCTTGCAATCACTCCTCCACCCAACAGGCAGGTGAAACTTCTATTTTCGCGTCAGTTCTGCAGAGTCGTGTGTGATGTCCGGGATTCCAGCTGAGAAGCGTTGGGCATGATAGGAAGTCGGGGGATCGAAAGTACAGCAGCAAGTGCAAAATGCCTCTATGGCAATTGGTCGAAACATTCCGGGTGAGCTTTTTTCCAATGCAGTCCAAGCATCGGACCAATGGCCAGGCATTCCGACGGTCCTCGGTTTCCATCGAAAAGATGACCGGACGAACAATGTTTGAAAAAGGTAAACGGATCCGAGCAGCTGTGCTGGCTACGCTGTCGCACAACAAGGTGAAGGAGGCCAAGCGAGGGCATGCCTGTCCATCGACCAAAACAGAAGATTGGAACAGAATGGGCCGTTAGGTCCCCACTTCTGTCAAGTGTGAGACGGGGAGCGAGGGGGTCAAAACAAGTCACAATTCAGGATCGGACAAGGTCGAGTTCTGCATGCATGCAGGTCGGAGGTTGTTCGAGTACGCCGTTTGCTGGAGGCTTGCAGCAACGCCCAATGTTTCTCTGAAGTTCTGCACGACCAGTACGTCCTAAACGCAGAAAACTACATTACGCCTTACAGAGTCAACGTTGAGGGCCCGATCGTCTATTCCTCGTCCTCTCCCTCGTTCTCTGCTATGTTGAAGTATCTGAGCTCGTATACGTTGCGTTCCTTGTTGGAAGCAATCACCCGCAGCCAATCCCTGACACTGTGCTTTCTCAGATATTTCTTCGTCAGATACTTCAGGTACCTCTTGGACATCAGGATTTCAGATGTGACCACGATTTTGAACTTCTCCCTGGACACATTCACCGAATCGCCGAGCACGCCTATGCAAACGAAGGGACAGGTCCTACGTCAGAGCAATTCCAAACAAACAGACGTTCGCAAGTCCAGCCGCGTTCATGGAAGCCCTTCCCATCGATGCACATTGTCCGTTGAAGCGGAGTATACGCCACGTCCATTTTTCTCGCTCACGCTTGCACGTTGTGCGCGGTGTGTTCATCTCCGATCGAAACCCTGGTGTCGTTTTCGCCACGGTCGAGGATCGATTGGGCGAGCCGTCCACCCACGTTTCCTTTTTTTTCCCTCCTCACGTTCCTCCGCATCGTTCATTCTCCTTTCACATCGTTCGATCCTTTCTTGTTTGGCTCCTCGATTCCTTCCACTCGACGCATGTTCCGGTCGTGTTTCGCGTCGTCGTGGACGCACCTGCTTTGCCTCCCACTTTGATCCGTTCGGCGAGGAAAGTTTCGAAGGTGGCGATGTCCATGATCTGATCCTGCGCTGGCTTGGAACAGTCGATCACGAACTTGTTTTGTGGGCGTTTGCGACGTGCAGCTGGAGCGACCATCGTGGCTGGATGCAACACGAAGGTGTGTCTGACTGGTACCGTGGGACGTCGGCGGAAGGCGGCGGACCACACCCACACAGGTCGAACACGCCAATCGAGGTGCCTGAAAACACGCCATCCTCCATACAGATCGTAGGTGTCGGGAGGACGAATTCAGAAGGGAAGACCGGGGGAAGAGGGCAAACCTAAACCGCCCCTGTAGCAAAGGGGAACGTAGAGCCGTCCCATCCCCACGGCCGAAGGATTGGCCCAGAGAGGTGAGCTAGACCGAAAGCAACGCTCCGCGAGAGAAGAGTAGGATGGGTCGCACGTCAATCCGAATCAATCGCCCTTTCAAACGATAATCCGCGAAAGTAAGTGATGAAGGATCCAAACCTGCGAGATCCCACACAATGCGTCGAGAAAACATGGTGTGAAAGAAATACGAAGCACCGCGTGACTAGTACAAAGAGGGTGCACGAATTTGTCAAGACAAACTTCAACACGCACTAATGCTCGTGACAAACGTGCACAGAAGGAAATGTGCGTTGCCCACCCTCGCGTATAGCTAGAGGAAGATGATATGCCATGCGGGATCCTCTTGATTTCTTGCTTGTCGAACCCTTTCTTCTTGTGTCTTGACCCTTTAGAGCACCAACTTACGACATAAAATTGGAAGTAGCAAAACGATGGACATTTCAAACACCGATCCCGGTTGGGTTTGGATGGATCGCTTTATGTTTTTCAAATCGTAGAAAGGCATCGAGTGGATACCTCTTTCTTAGACGAAAGATTTTTTATGCTCCCTTATGAACGCCAACTCATGGTGATTACTACCATCGACGGTAAGCTCTTCATTTGCTCGACCGAGAGGGAAAGGTCAGCCTTTTATTGAACGACAAGTAACCTCAAAGTTTTGATACACGGAGAAGGACGCGAGCACCTCGCTCACTTCAATGCAAAACATGTTGCACAAGGCAGATCGCCATCTTTGATGGGACCTCTCATCCAACAATCAAGTCGTTCGACAAGTACTTGCCCAAAGTGAGCCTGAAGCTTGTTTCGAATGGCTGGACATACTAGCACCTCCGCGATTGGTCGCCTACCATCCTTGTGCCATTGGTTGGCCGGATGAATCCGTGGTTTTCCCTTCCACGTCCAATTCGTTTGCAAAGCACGATGTGCCTGCACGGGAGGGTGAGGGACTGGTTTGTCCCAACAGTGGCACAAGGGTGGTGACCGTCGAACCTATTGAAAAAGTTAAGTGCAGGACCAGTTTCATGGAGTTTATTCTCAGAGGGACTGGTCGTGCAGGTCGTCCCCTCCGACCAGGACAGCCGCACGTTCGACTGCGGCTGTGGATAGAGTACCCTA
>JBBULP010000815.1:0-35914 GCA_038048775.1 Picocystis salinarum | reverse complement strand
GGACCCCCTCGCTGGGGCGGGGGAGGGAGAGGGGATGCGTTTTCCCCGGAGGTTGGTGTGGTGGGACGTCCAGCGACGAGCGACATTCGCGTGAAAAAGACGCAGGAAGGCGCACGTGCGCGTCGCAGAGGAGCGCACACGTGCGACGTGGGAAGCTCCCGTGCGTGGAAGATGGCGCCAGAAGCGGTGAGACAGGCGCCGAGGGCCGCGCAGGCCGCGTTCTGTCCCACGGACGCGTCCTGGCTGGCCACCGGCACCATGGCCGGTGCGATCGACTTGAGCTTCAGCAGCGCAGCGGCCATGGAGATCTGGTCCGTGGGACTGGCCAAGAAACAGAACGACATGGAACTGGCAGGTGGTGCCGTGTCCACGTGGGAAAGGTTCCATCGATTGGCGTGGGGACGTGCAGGTCCGACGCCGATCGGGACCCTGGCCGGTGGACTGGCCGACGGCACCATCGGCGTGTGGGATCCACAAGTCGTGCTGGACACTGCACCAAGCGAAGTCGCAGACGAAAGCGGAAGAGCGCTGCTGGCGCAGCTGCAACACCACCGTGGATCGGTGAGAGGACTGCAGTTCAACCCTTGCACCACCAACCTACTCGCCTCGGGATCTGCGGACGCAGAAATCTGCATCTGGGACCTTGCTACGCCCAAGAAACCTTCGCTCTATCCGGCGCTGAAGAACGGATCCGCCTCGGGAAACGATCCTGGCGAAACCACGTTCCTCCAATGGAACAACAAAGTGCAACACATCCTGGCCTCCACCAGCACCAGTGGAACCACGGTGGTCTGGGACCTCAAAAGACAAAAACCAGTGATCAGCTTCACCGATCCAAACGGCAAAAGAAGGTGTTCCGCTTTGCAGTGGAATCCGGAGGTGGCCACACAGCTCATCGTGGCCAGCGATGACGACCGGGCACCCTCCCTTCAAGTCTGGGACCTGAGGAACTCCATCTCGCCCGTACGAGAGTTTGTCGGGCACCAAAAAGGCGTGCTCAGCTTGGCCTGGTGTCCCCTTGATCCCTCTCTGCTCCTCAGCTGTGGCAAGGACAATCGAATCATCTGCTGGGACAGCACCAATGGAGACGTCCTGTGCGAGTTGGCCTCCGAAAGCAACTGGTACTTCGACGTGCAGTGGTCTCCAACGCTTCCAGGCATATTTTCGGCTTCTTCGTTTGATGGTAAAGTGGAGCTGTACAATGTCATGGACCTTCAGGGCCCCAGCGGGAGCTCTGCAGGAGATGGCATGCGTGGAGGTGTGAACGGCATGAAGAAGCCCCCAAATTGGATGCAAAAGCCAGGCGCGGTGTCCTTCGGTTTTGGAGGCAAGCTTGTATCGGTTGCAAACGCTTATGGAGAGGCAGGCAAACTCCAGAATGCTCCCATCGTCTCCCTTAGGACTGTTACCACAGACTCTGACATGGTAGATAGGTCGGTGCAATTCGAAGAAGCGATCAAAGGGGCAGATAAAGCAACCCTCCTGAGCTTTTGTGACGTCAAAGCTGCAGCAGGAGTAGACAAAGAAGAGCAGGAAACGTGGACCTTTCTCAAAAACTTGTTTGCAGACGATGCACGGAAGGGACTCTTGGGCGTGCTTGGTTTTGAACCCGCACCTGTGAGGGACTCAAGCGAAGAAGAAGTGGCCCACCAGTTGGCTGATGCAACAATTGGTGATGGTGCAGAGGTTGCGGCAAATGCTTCCCCAGCGGAAGGTGACCCAGATTCCTTCTTCGACAACCTTCCCTCTCCAGTTGCCAAAAGCCAGCCCAAACCCACCACGCCAAAGCCTGATAGCCTACCTGGAGCTGTTGTCCCTGAGACACGATCTTCCGACGGCTCAGACGAGAAGCTGAACATAGCAATCATGGTTGGTGACTTTGAGGGTGCTGTGGCAACCTGCTTAGCATCCGGACGCTTGACTGATGCTCTGATCATTGCTCCCCTTGGTGGAGAAGAACTAGCTTTTAGCACGAAAAAAGAATGCATGAGGCGTTCCCCACGCCCATATATGAGCGTTCTGAATGCCTTGATGGACTCGGAACTGGAGGGTCTTGTGCATGCAAGACCAGTGGAGGAATGGAGGGAGACGCTAGCGATGTTGTGCACCTATGCAAAGGCTGAAAAATGGGCAGGACTATGTGATGCTCTTGCGCAAGAGTTATGGGCGGCAAACATGTGCCATGCTGCAACGCTTTGCTCAATTTGTTCAGGTAATGTTGATGACACTGTGACATCTTGGTGTTCAAAGCTGCCTTCGAACTTCAGAGAGAACATGGATCTCGTACAGGACTTGATTGAGAAGTCTGTAGTTTTAGGAATGGCTAGTGGTCAGGAAGGTGCTTGTAGTAGACTCAGTGGCTTGGTGGCTGCTTACGGTGAAATTTTGGCATCCCAAGGGTATGCAAAGGTGGCTCTAGATTACCTGAACATGTTGCCAGGTAGCTTTGGACCGGAGAGTGAGATCAGCATTTTGAAAGATAGAATCTGCAGAAGCGGACAGCTGGAGGCAAGCGCAGCCTCAGAGAGCGTGTATCAGCAACCACAAGGAGTAGCCTCAACGGTTCCGCAGGCTCCCCAGGGAGCGGCCCCAGCAGTACCAAGCATGCCTGTTCACCAGCCAGGTCAGTATGAACCTAGTGGTGGTTATCAACCCTCCGTATATCAGGCACAGCCTGCATACCAACCGCAGCAAACGTACCAGCCTGCCAGCTACACTCCAGCGTATCAGCAGTCGGCACAGGCCTATGGAACCCAGCAGCAAATGTATCAGCCACCAGCGTCAAGCTATTCACCACCAACGGTGTACCAACAAGAGCAACCCCCAGCAGCGCCTCTGCAGCCACCGTACGGAAGTGCCACGCAGCCTCAAGTTTATCAACCACAGCAACCAACTCAGGCTCCACCACCAGGCATGCCTAGCCAAGCACCATCCATGTTTGTGCCTACAGCTCCAGCTGTGGAAAAGCCACCGGCACCGGTTCATCCATCATCGCAATTTGTTCCGACTTCCAGCCAGGTCGCACCCCCTGCCCAGGCGGCTATGCAACCTTCCAAGGTTTCGCCGGCAACCACCCCTCGCTCTCCGGCTGCTCCCCCAAAACCTGCGGGCCCACCCAAGGGCTTGACTGTGGAGACAGTGGACACAAGCAGTGTCTCACAAGAGATGCAGGGTGTTGTTATGTCCCTCAGTGCCTTGTATAGGAACTGCTCTGCAGTTGCTGCTTCGAATCCCATCAAGAAGCGGGAGATGGATGACAACAGCAAGCGCTTGGCGACTCTCTTCTATTCTTTGAACGCCGGCGATGTTTCTAACAAAGTTTCTGCAAAATTGAAGGATCTATGTCGCGCTTTGGACTCGGGCGATTTTGCATCAGCCAGTCACATCCAGGTGGGGATGACGACTTCAGATTGGGATGAATGTAGTGCATGGTTGACGGCCTTGAAAAGGTTGATTAAAACTGGATCTTCTTTACGCTGAATTGCAAAGGTCACCTTTTGTTGTAATGCAATCAGAATTCTCCCAGTATTTTCATTCATCGGCCACAGGTGCGTTTCATCGTACACCTGCTTCTTTATTTCCATGACAACCCTACTTTTCATAGGACTTGTTTCAGGATTTCACCAGCGTCAGCCAGGCCAGGCACGTGTAGAGCAGCAGGAGGGGATAGACTGCCAGCACCCTTCTTGTATCTGGTACGGATGAACCTATGAAAGGCAAGGCAGCGGAGGCGGCCCAGAGGACCGCACCCGTCACGACGACCATTCTGGCCACTTTGTTGTGAAGGAAGATGCTTGCTACGGCTGCCATGCTCAGTGGGAAGAGGCAGTATCCCAGCACACACAAGGACTGGAAGAAGATGATGTGTCCTCCCAACAGCTGCACGTTGGCGGTGAGCACGACTGCCCCCACGGAGACGATCACGAACACGACGGCAAAGACTGTGGAAGGATGCGACGCTCCGATGCAGAGTGCACTGGACAGCACGAGCACAAACACGAGCGGTCCCCAGAGGTCCCAATCACGCAGGGTATGTTGCGTTCCGTCCGTTCCGGTTGCGGTGGGCAGCAGCACTTGCTTGAGGTTCCTTCCCACACGCACCAGGTCTCGTTTCAAGGTCTCCCACACGCTCTCGTCCAACGTGCTGTCTGCGAATTCAGATCCCACGTCGTAGCTGGCACGGATTTCGTTCCCACTCCCAGACGGGATGGATCCGTAGGTCCTGCGATCGGACGGTTCGTCCACGAACAGCTGCCGTCTTGACGTCAGCACTTCACCTCCTCTTCCACCGCTCCCTTCGACGTGGCATGCGCTTCTTTCCTTCGTCACGTACTTTGGTGTTGTCTTCGTTCGCCATCACGATCGACGCGTGGTCGCGAACCGCGAATCCCACCAATGAAAGCAAGAACCACCCATCTGACCGATGTGGAACCCCTTTCAAAAGGAAACGCTGAAAGGAGACAGATGGAAACAGAACCGGTGCGAAAGGGATGGCGCGTCCTCCCTTCCCTCCCCCCGACCTGTTCGAGAGAAGAACACAGGGACCATGGAGAAGATCTCGATGAGGTATCGAACGCTTCGCAGCGGGTGCCATCGCGACCACCCCGGGGGAGGTATCGATCGCGGATCGAGATCTCCTCGGAGAGGTATCGATGGGAGGCGTCGGTCGAAGGATGTGGCACGTCGCAGACGCGCACGTGCTTCGTCGCGATGGCCGCGAACGCATCCGCGTATTGGCGGCTTGCAGGCATGTCGTACATCAAGTACGCGAACGTGTGCGCCGACATGGTGCGTGCGGCGCTCAAAGAACCCCACCGCACGGCCGCGAAGGCTCGCGAACAGGTGTACTACCGTTCGGCGTTCTGGAAGGAAGGCAAGATGGACAAGCAAGGTGCGTGCGACGGAAACGAAGGCGAGACGGGAACGCTGCGCGTCTGATCTTTTGGAAATGGAAGGAAGAAACGCGACGCGTGGAGCGAAGGTCGAGAAGAAACGAAAGCGGTCCCTAGGATGGAAGAACAAAGGGAAGAAACCGACGTTCCACCAGGGTTTTCTTCAACCGCAGCGTCGAAACCAAAACGCGTGAAGGAATGGTGTGAATGTCGTCCCGTAAATGGTTCAAAGGAAAATCACGTGTGCACGAAAACGCGACACGACTGGCGAGGAATACGATGCTGACGTTCGCACACCGTGCTCGGTCGAACGAACGCTACAGTCGTCACCGACCTGACGGAAAACGCAGGCAAGGAATAAAGCGCACATCTGTGTCCTTGCCTTGGAGAATGGCCCAAAGCTGTGATTCGAAGCGGGCGATGCTTCCTTTTGTAAACCGAAGATTCTTGTTCATAGCAAAAAGCACCAGCAAACCTGCTTTGACCGAACATTCCAACTGTCCGCATCCAATACCAACGCGTGAACTGGAAAACTTTCACTCGCTCTAGCACTTTGTTACCGTCGAACTTGTGCAGCAGCTTCATATAGCCCGAGTCATTTGAGTCTAAGGGGACTGGTCTCCCTTTAGGGGCTCGTGCAGAAGCAGGTTGCACAAGTCCTACTACTCCTCCCATAGTTTCCTGCCATGTGCGAGCCGACCGCGTATGTGAGAAAATGGCCAGCATCCCTCTCGAGCATCCTCCATGACCATTCAGGAGGAGTTTCTGCTTGAAAAGCCATGATTGGACGGGCACCGTCTGTGACCCACCTCGAAGCTGATCCAACACCTTGAACAGGGCCTGCGGTCTGTAGTTACATTTCCTTCATACGCTGAAGACAGCACCATCTTGCCAAGTTTTGCTTCCTCATGCATTTAAGAAGCAGGAGGTCCGATTGTTTCCGTTCACGATACCCATATCAAGAACCAACTGGACAGCTTTGGAGTAGAACTCTTGTACCTACCAAAACAATGCTAGGCCAGTCCCCACTCCCACCCTCCTTGGTGCTCCCATTTTTTGGAGAGGAAGACAAACGGACCGCTCCACCCGGACTGTACAGTATCGTTCATGCACCGTACTCATACCCAAACAAATTGAGTTCTGAACGGTCAGGCAATTAACTAGGTGGCTCTTGAGCATTTGTTGGATGAGTGCAATGGCTCACCTTTTCTGGATGTGATGCTGTCTGCATCAAACCAACTCATAACCACATCAGCACAGCATTTGGCGCAGTGCACAAGCCTTGGAGTGGAAGAGAAGCAGGTGTTGGAACAGATTCTGAAGTGAAGACTTCTTGTGCAGTGCGACGCTTGAGCATTCTGATCCTATCCGTGCAGGGACTGGCATGAACTTCATGCACAGCACACTCTCCCTTGCCTGCTTTACCAATCTGAAGTATAAATCTGTGACGAATTTAATGAATGATGCATGAAAAGGGCCTGTCAAAGATGCCAGATTATCATACCCATTGTACGGTGCATTTAAGTTTTGCTGTCTGTACAATCGTGCAGTCTAGCTCCAGATCGTTTCGCATTGTGCAGAGCTATCCTGCCCAATGCCACACATTCTTTCTAGAATGGGAAACGTCAATGCACAAGAGTCAACCCAACTGGGATTAGGTGGCAGAAGGATAGGGGATGCATCTCAGGAGGGGATTCACTAATTCCTCGCAGTAAGCATTAGATGGAACCACCCGCACAGTAATTCATCAATAGGGCAACTGCATTGAGGCCTCCCAAACCAATTCTAGGACCATGCAGACAAGGTGTTCATGAGGGGCATTAGGGACTACAAGAGTCAAATCTGAGGAAACTTGGAACTTTGAAATGACACGCCTTAGTACATTATGTAAATTAGAAGACGCCGACCCGTGTAGGATCTCCTGTTATGCTTGTTTGAGTATTGATTTCACCAACAATCCATTCGTCCATATAATCAGGAAGGGCCACTGTGAAGGGCCGCGCGGCTGGAGGCCTGAAACTTAATTGAAGCCAGCCTTACACTGCTGCATGGTATCAAAGTAATACTGGCATCTGGACATCTCCCCACTGTTAGCCTCCATGCAGTCCAGAAAAGCCTTCTGCTGGTTGGCACATGTCTCTCCGGCATAGGAAGACTGCATAGGCTCAACTTGTGGCTGAGATTGCACGTGTTCAATCTGGCGAGGACCTACCACAGAATCCACGGCCCGATTGGCAAGAGCAGATCCGGTTCCCCATGCCATACCTGTTGCGTTTTAGAAGAAGGCACATCCACGTCAGCATTGTCCTTCCCCACGTGTTTCTACCAGCCGTGAGGTTCATTGAAGATGAACCAAGCTCGCATGCATCAGGGTTGCAGATCGTGCATCTTACCTTGGCCCACCATTCCAGCGATGCTTCCAAGCAGCCCAGGAGCCTGTCCTTGCGCAGTGGTCGGAGGAGGTGCAGACTGCGTGCGTTGGACCCCAGAGGACGAGTACGGCGAGGGCGCCGCCCTCGCGGTCGAGTACGACCTGGAGGAAGAGCGAGAAGCTGTTGGCACATCCACGTAGACACGTAAACCGTGCGGCGTTTTCCGTTGGCAACCAATGCGAAACACGTCGTTCGAGACGCCACGACCGGTCCCAAGCAAAGACGTTTCGTTTCCAGCGTTTCGTTCGTGCGTCCATGCATCATCGCATGCGACGCAACAGGCAGCGTGCACGACCGTTTCGAGCACGCAGGCACCAGACCGTTGCGTTTCCACAGCACGAGGTTCTCGTCCGTCAGCCACGGTTCGTCGCTCGCACGCATCCTTCCTTCGGTTTCGAGCGTCACGATCCGTTCTTCTCTTCTCCTGCACGCGTTTCACGCACCTCCAGAACGTCTGCGGCTCATCACGTCGACGTGAAGCTGCGATGCGCGTTGCTTTGCACGTCCACTCTCGTGCACACGAAATGGCCACGCTTGGGCACCACCACAAGCACAGATCCGGGGACAGAGTCCATGACCCGCAGAGGATAGTTCGGTGTTTCATGCAGATCCTCGTCGGGTCGTGGTCGTACGGTTCGATGGCAGGGTGGGAGAGAGGGTTCGAGAACGTCGTGGTGGGCGTCTCAAGGGAGTTTATTCTCGATGGGGGATCCATGTGGACGTGGATCTTTCGACGTTTCGGACACGAAGGAAGCGACGCTTGGATTGGACGTCAAAGATGGTTTCGATGTTCAACAGCTCAATCCACAACGCGGGATGCGGTAGGATGTGAAACGAGATGGGTCGGTTCGAGGCGCTCTTGCACAAACGCACCGACTTGCGAGCAATTCAAAGAACGATGTGTGGGATTGCACGATAGGACGATGCCCATCATAGGGACACACTTGTCAATTGTGCCTATCCAAGAGCGTTGCACTTGAGGGAGACGGATGAATGGCGATGCCGCAAATCCAATCAATTATCGTCAGAGGCGAGGAGGGCAGTATCATCGTGGATGCAATCGAGAAAGGTTGGCCAATCACGGAAACTGTGCCCTCTCTCAATTGTTCGGCAACCATCCAATCCTTGAGCAACGTTGGGCAGATATCTTTGGAGCGTGTTTCTTGCACGAACCGTGTGTTTCTTTCCGATTTTCCCGCGGACAGCAAGTTTGTCTCCACGGGCCTCATCCGTGGCATGCATAGCGTTCACGTTCAAAGTCTTGCACATTCTCCTCACGTTTCGCACTTGCATTGCTATCAATGCTATATCCCCTCATTGTGCTTGCAAAAATCTTCGTGTCCAAGAGAAGCCATGTTTTTCCATTTACAAGACGCTTCTTGGGCTTTTTCTTTTCAATTTCACAGTTCGATTCTCACCTGTACTAAGAATAGTGGCATGAAGAAAACGCCGAGAACGAATTGACGCACCGAGAACTATAGCGCAAGAAAGACGCGCGACGCAAGATGCTAATCTATGGATTCGGTCGACCATACAATTGGTAGGTGAGGGCGAGCAAAATTGACTTTTACAGGTTTAATAATGCCTACCGGCATCTGATCTTTGCCAAGTAATAGGACCGAAAAACTACCATATAGAATCGGAGGTGGCTACTTGAAGAGATGTTGGCTGGCTTGGTATCGAAAATTCAGAGGAACACAATTGGAATGTCGGACTAGCGGGCTGGGCTTGCAAGTAAAAACTCAGCATGGGCTTAAATTAAAGCTCAGCGAGGGAAACAATGGGAAAACTTGGCGAAGACAGCAAAAGTTTATTTTTCCATGAGCAAAGATCCCAAGTATTATTGCGTAGTCAGCCCAAGACTGTGTGGGAAAGCAGAGAAGTGCTCTGTGCAAAGTGTCGATCCAACATCCTCTGACTTGCCTGTCTTATTGCGCCCTCTTGGACGAGACCAGGAAGACTACCTACTGCCTCCCGTGCTGCATGTAGTGCAGCCATGGTGCTCCAACTACCAGTAGGGACTGGAGCTATGCCTCTTGACTGCCATGAAGTACGTACATCGTAACGACGAAGCTGCCTGTTGGTGCTACTTATTGTCTCTGCAGCAGGAAGGTCCAGGCTCCTGTCCTCCAGTTTTGCACGCAGGTTGCACATGGCAAACTCCACCCTGTTGGTCACCCCATGAAACAGCTCCTCTTCAGTGACAATCCCTTGTGAATAGTTCCACAGGAGGTCATCCACAGGAATGGGCTCTCCAACAATGACCTTGACTGTATTTCCCGTCCGAGGAAACATGGATCCTTTAGGCATGACATTTTCCATCCCAGTATGAACAAATGGAACCACAACCGGCGGAATATCTGCAGCAGCAACCATTCTGCCAATGCCCCGCTTTACTTTTCCAATCCTTCCGTCCTCCGATCTTTTTCCTTCAGGGAAGATATGGACCCAATCTCCGTTTTGGATTTTTGAGTATGCAACCTGCATGCCTGCTTGCTCGAGTCCTGCACCCCTTTCCACAGGTAGGACTTTCACTGTCCTGAAGAAGGTAGACATCACGGGGTTTTTGAAGCAGCGATCTGTGGCGCACAAGGTCCATCTCAGCTGGTCCCTGTTGAAGATGAGCTCGGATGGCACAATGGCTGCCGACACCAGCGGATCGTCCATGGCAGCCACGTGGTTTGATACAGTGATGAGTGCCTGTCCAGGTTTCCTATGTTGCAACGCTTCGTAAAGATGTTCGGCTCCTTGCACTTGGGTATTGTTGAGGTGAAGCATGAAGAACCTCGACGCTCCTCCCACGGCTGCCAGCGCCGCGCTTCGGAGCAGGTTGTGCAGTGCGGTGTCTTTGCCGGCCAGCTGTTCTAGATTTCTGGCATGTGCATATCCTTTCCTGTTCGGCAACAGATTGGCAACCGCTTGTCTACGCTTGGCAACCGCAGCACGACCACGCAAGACCACTTCCCGAAACCTCTGGTAGACGGTGTTCCCTTGAAACACACGTACGACGGCGTCGTGCGCCGCTTCGCGCAGTTCTTCCCTCTTTTCTTTGGCTTGCAGATGCAACTGCCTGCAGTTCCACGCGCGTCCATCCGATCCACGTCCTCACGCGTCAGCAGGTGTCGTATTTTCGCTGGACCAGGTCCGTATGGTCCGTCGTTCCACCACCGTTCGGTCGTGTTTTCGCTTACCAGGCCCGTTCGTCCACGAATCGGCTTCCTTTGAGCTTCAGCAGCAGCTCCTTGTACTTCTGCAAGGCCGGTGCCACGGCCGTGTGTCCAGGCATGGCCCAGCACGCACGTGCTCAGCACGTCCCACGCGACACCGCTTCGTCTGAAGACGTCGGCCACTTGGCAACGCGCCTGGGTTAACACGATCGAAAATATCTCCCACCAGACGAGCACCGACACGTCCGGTGCTTCGTCTGTCCACCGAGGGGGTGTGTGCCGAGGACCATGCAAGCAAACGGTGGATGGCCGACGGTCGCACGACATGCGATCCACGACGCGAAGAGGTACACCTGAACGACGAAGGCAACGTACAGATGGGGACGTCTCTGTCGGCGATGCGATTGCGAAGGAATAGGTGGCGACGGATATCTTCCGCCGTTCGAGAAGTGTCGGGAATGATGTGTGTTACCAACCACAACACAAATCTTCGGCACTGCATATGTCTCATGCCATCGAACCAGCACGCTCAAAGTCTCGGGTGATAGCATTGTGCACATGAAATCATGATGTACTAGCAATTGGAAGACGCCAAAAAAACCCACAAGCCCAATCGTACCATTGCATCCAAAACGTCTCGCTCGTGATGCACAAGGAAGTTACCTCCAAATCTTTGTTAGAAAGCAAAGTAGTTCGCTCTTCACTTTCATGGTTGATTACGTTGCCTCGTACGGTCTATACATTGGTTACATCCAAGACTGCGAGTTGCCATGAACCCCGTGGTACGACATATTCAGGGCTCACTAGCGAAAAGATGAGAGTCTAGACATTGTTCTTCAAGCCAAGTATTAGTGCACGTGCATCGTTCGATCCGAGCTCGCCAATGATGAGGATTGATTGGGAGGTGGGGGTGTGTGATCCGAGGGACCTCTCCTTGCATCAACTTATTGAGCGTAGGTTTTCGAGTGGAAGATCTCTAGTGAAATTCATTAGAAACTTGTTCATAGAACCCTCACCATCGAAGTGTTGTTTAAATGCTCAAGCGCGAGTTTTGCCATGAATGCAAGGAGTATACGTGTTCGATCAATCACGAGGTATGGGTTTTCATCCATGAATGTCGGTTTCGTCCCTTCGACTATTGCAAATTTTCGTAGGAAATACCGGCATGTTTCTCCAACTTGTCATGGTGCTTTTGCATAGGACGAATGGAATCTTTACAATGGCTTGTGTTGCAAAAGTCTTGCTATTGTCTTAATTGTGTCGATCAATACGTAGGAATGTAACGAGACGTGAGCCGGCAGTCGTCATGCACGTTGCCACGTAAGCTTTTCATGATGCACGAGAGTCTTGCACGGTCTAGAACGTGGGACTTCGACCCACTTCGTCCTTCCGCGTCATGTCACATTCGTTCCCCTGCCAGGCCCATTGGCCAAAGGTCTCGATGGATGGTCGATAGAATCTCGATCCACTGACAAAGGCATCGATAAGGATGGCCACTCCAACGAAAGACAAGGACCAATGGGTCGGACCACCACGATCCTCGACCGCACAAGAACAAAATGACGGTTTCGTTCGATCCACGTCCCTTTCGATCGACCCGTCTGGACCCCATCCCGCCGAGGATCCTCATCGGGCGCGTTCCGTTTCGCCCGCAGGTCCCTCCTCCGCCTTTGTTTTGATTCCCTTCCTGTCCTTGTCCCGCAGAGGAGGATGGCGGCTCCTTGTGATTGGATGCACCTCCAGGTGTGGGTTCTCTCGTGTTTGTTCGCTTGTTTCGGCTCGTGCGCATCATCGACGCCACGTGAACGCACACGCGAAGCCCATCGCACCATGCCAGAGCGCGTCAGGTGCGTGCCGAGGAGGACGTGGAGGACCAGGCAGACGGACTCGCGGCCGTGGAAAGGGCGGAGGATCGGCGGGTGGAAGAGGGACGAAGGAAACGAAGGGGTGGTGGCGAGCCGCCGCCTGTCCGAAGACTAGACGAGTGGAAGCGTGCGATGCAGAGCTGACCGAATCATGTCGCGACGGTGTGGCGGTCCGACACGCAGGCTGTACAGCAAAGGGGTGATCCTGGGCTACAAGAGGTGCGTTCGCGATCGGATGCAGGAGACGGCGACGCGACAAGGTCGAAAACCCTCGCCAGTGGCGCGTGGAAGGAACCTCCGTGGCTTGCGACGCCGATTCGAAGAGCACCGAATGCTTCGAACGCCAGAGGCAGGAACTGACCGATCGTCCGCGATCCACGTGGAAACTTGCGCACAGGTCCAAGGTGAACCAGCACACTCACACTTCACTGATCCGCATCGACGGCGTGAACTGCTCGGACGACACGGACTTCTACCTCGGCAAGAGGATCGCGTACATCTACAAAGCTAAGACCAAGAAGCAAGGATCCAAGTACCGTTGCATTTGGGGGAAAGTGTGCCGTTCTCACGGCACCTCTGGTGTTGTGCGCGCTAAGTTCAGGAAGAACCTCCCACCTTGCTCCTTGGGTGGACGTGTGCGCGTGATGCTCTATCCGAGCCGTGTGTAAGCATTCGCTTTTTCCAACGACGTCGTGGACCGCGAACGATCCGAAGAAAGGCGCGACTCGAGCGCAGCAAGTGCTGGTGGTGCTAGCTTTGGCTGCATTTAACGGAACGAGAGAATGAGGGCGGAGAGCGCTTTATTTTCAAGGCGTGTGCGCATGTTCCGTCCTGTTTTCCCCAAACCGATGTGTCGATCCACCAATCTGCCATGCACCACCTATCCTTCTTCTTTGCTCAACAGTTTGCCGTCGCAGCAGACGATCTTGAGCTTGTCCAACATGAGCACGTCGGTCTGCTTGGACGGATTGGTCAATTTGACCGTCGCGTCTTCCAAGATGAACGTCCACACGTTGTCGCAAAAACGATAGGTGTGCAGCGATCCTTTGATCGTAGCCTTGCTCTTGACGCGTTCGGAGAGCGTCTCGAACATGGACTGTTGGCAGCCCGATTCCGTCGGCGTCAGCTTGGGACGGGTGTTGAGCGCACTACGCACGAATTCGTGGCGTCTACGTCGTCTCGGCCTTCGTTTCGGGCCAAACCTCGCATCGTCTCACCTTGTCGAACTGTTCCAACACTTTCATGGCCATTTCAGGAGGGAGCTTGTCTTCGGACACGAGCTCGTCGAGCGCCTCCACCAGGCTCTCTCCGATCTTCGTCTGTCGGTAGAGCTCGTAGCTCATCCCTCCAGCGTCCGGCTTCCTCCTGTTTCCCCGTTTCCGCCACCGAAACCTTCGATTTCGACGCTTGGAACTACGTTCGTCTCCTTCTTTCCTTCGGATGCTCCGTCTGCCGCGCTCGCGTGTCGTCCAAACGTGCAAGTCGTCGTCACCAACTGTTGGCTTCGCGTCGGCTTCCCGTTTCCCCAGCCCTCCAACCCTCGACCTGCTAATCGATATCTCTGCGGAAAGATCGCGATGTATCGATCGATACTCAACCGCCGAGATCGCGATGGGAGGGATCGACCGACGGTGCAGGGATCCTGCGCCGGGAGATCTCGATGCGAGATATCGATCCACGAGGGAAAGATATCGATGGATGGAGGAGAGGGATGTCGATTCGAGTTCGTCCGCCATGGACGATGATTTGTCACGTGGATCGCAACGCCGCGCGACCATGGAGCGCATCGAAGGGAAGGTTTCGGTGATCCTTCCGACGTACAACGAAAGAGAGAACGTGGCTGTTGCGATCTGGCTGATCGATCGGGCGTTCAAGGACCTCCCAAATCCCTACGAAGTGGTGGTGGTGGACGACGCCAGTCCAGACGGCACGCAAGAGGTGGTGAAACAGGTGCGAAGCGTGCTGGGCGAAAACAAGGTCGTCCTCCGACCTAGAGAAGGGAAGCTGGGATTGGGAAGTGCCTATGCACATGGATTGGCGCACGCCACAGGACGGTTCGTGATCGTCATGGACGCAGACCTGTCTCATCATCCCAAGTATATCCCAGACATGGTGCGGATGCAACGAGAAACGGGATGTGACATCGTGTCTGGAACACGATACGCCTACGGTGGTGGCGTGTATGGATGGGGCTTCTTTCGTAAACTCACCAGCCGAGTGGCCAATTTCCTAGCCGATACAATGCTGGATCCAAGAGTCTCGGACTTGACCGGGTCGTTCAGGCTGTATAGAATAGAGTGCTTTCAAGCGCTCATTGAAAAAGTGGCGTCGAAAGGGTACGCATTTCAGATGGAAATCATTGTTCATGCCCGGGCAATGGGCATGTCCATCAAGGAGGTGCCTATCGTGTTTGTGGACCGCCTGTACGGCAAGTCCAAGCTCGGAGGAAGCGAAATTGTACAATACCTCAAGGGGCTCCTGCGCCTCTTCCTTACAGTGTGACATCAAAAACAACTGGCCAACGCACGCAACCACGTGATTCGAGAGGAAAGCTTTCTTTGGTTCATAAAGAGAGCAAATCTGCTTCAGAGTGGGCATGCCCAACAATGACACGGGGTCTGCACCTCAAGAAAGGCAGGTATTGCATCCTCAACTTGGTCTTCGTTCACCAAAATTATGGTCGATGCCAATAGGGAACCCGATTTATAGGCCGTTTTCTCCCATTAAACCTTCTTGAAAGTTCAATTCATCCCTAACGAAATCTTCTGGTATCAAATCGTCGATGTCCAGCGACAACAATGCCCCATCTGAAAAGCACCTTTTCATGGCCGAACCAGATGGCATCGAGAACCCTCCTTCGTCTCCTAAAGGGTTGTCATTGAACAACCAACCAAAAGGTCCATTGTCCAGCTCCGGAGAAAAGCCTCTAGCTCGGTCCATGCTGTCACTGCCACCACTGTTAGTCGCCAGAGGCGCAAGAACATCCCTGGATTCTTCGAGCATCAATTGATCGAGTGTTTCCTTTGGCTCTGTTGCTGGGGTGTGCTCCCTTGAACCTATGCAAGTAGTGCCTTGATTCACGGGCCTTCCTTCAGGAATTTTTGATGTTGTCATTGTGCTTGTTTTTTTCTTAGCACCTCCTAGTGAGGAACTTGCAGAACCTTGCCTCTTTTCAGGAGGATCACCGGAGACTGGCTCATTGACTTTGGCAAATCTTCCTTTGACTCTTGGTCGATTGTCTGCAAGTGTCTTTCTACAAGCATATCTAATCTTTTTGCGTCCGCTCATTGCAGCTTGTAACCGGAGAAATCTTTTGTGCCTGTACCGCTGTAGCTGGGCAGCGCGGGTTGGATTGACAGCCGCAGCGGCAGCTCCTTCAGAACCTTCAAAGGAGAGTGTGTCCTGACGAGCACTTTGCAAGCTGCTTAAAGCAGGTGTGGAAGCAATTCTTTTCATCCCTGTTGACTTGGGTTGAAGAGCTGCAGTATGACGCAAGCCGCTTGCAGTGTGCATAGCGCTGCTAGTCTTAGTCTTACCAAGGCTTTCCACGGCTTGAGGATTTTGCGCTTCCGGGCTGAATGATCTTGCAGGAGCCGTTGCTGTCGGTGAACGTGGCATACCTGGACTGGGGCTCCTGGAATTGTCTCTTGATGTGTGTGCAACTGGCGAACTGGAGCCGTGCATGATAAGAGGCTTTTCCTTCTGAGGGAAATATGGAGGAGACGTTGGCGCTAGATTGTCCACTTCAAAGAATGGCACAAAGTCATTGCCAAACCCATCGAGCATGGCGCCTAGGCCAGTGGCAAGCCCAGCTTCCCCACTGGTAGTTGAACTGGGCTCTGTATCCATCCACATGGCTGGAATGCCCTCGTGGCCCTCTGAGGTCTTCGCTGCAAACTTCCCCACCATATTCTGTCCTGTTGCAGAAGCTTGATGCGTGTTGGTCAGGGGACTTTTTTTGGATTCATTGATCACAAAATCTGGCAAAATGGGTCCTTTGATGGATATTCTCTCGTGCCTGGATGCAGTGCGACTGGCTCCATGCAGAATAGAATCGCAATGTGTGCAAAAGTAGGCAGCTTCGACTTCACAGTAGGCAGACGCCAATTTACCTTTGCAATTATCACATAACGGGCTTCTTGGGCGATTTTCGGGTGCTTTATCTACAACACTGCGCTCTTGCCCCATAGTCATCTGCAGGTTGGCGAAACGGCAACAAAGAAACAAACAAAAGGTTAGCCATTCGTTCTCCAGGCTGCTGCGTCTGTGGAATGGCTTCGGACGACCATTTTTGAATCCCCAGTGACCTGCACCTTCTTTTGGTACACCCCACACCTCGTTTCCAAACCTCCCTTTCATGGAAGATCCTCCTTTCCCTCCCACATTTATGATGAGCCCTTTCGACACGTTTGCGTTCTGATGCGAACGAATATTCTCAATCCAACCTCGGGTACGTCCTGATGCACGCCCGTGGGTGGTTGAACACATCCTTCTCGTCACAGCTCATGTGACATTTTCGTGCCTTTCCTTTTCGATGTCCGTCCGAGCACGGGAGCGGTTTGGATTGTTTGCGTTCGACGCAAGGCTAGGTCTGAACCATGCTTCGATAATTCTCCGTTCGACCCATTTTTACCCCCAATTACGAACCCTCGACGTGAGGTCCCGAGGGGAGAATATTTCGCATCGGAAGAGGGTTTCACGCACCTTATTCGCGTCTTGCCTTTGCTTGTCGCACATCCCGCACAAGAGCACGTCTTCCGTTCCGACACGATGTCAGCGATCCGCTTCGACGTCACCTGCATTTCTTTGCGTTCGCACGATTCCATCTCTGCTTCTAACTTCGTCTTTCGCATCCCCCCTCGTCCAGGCACGTCTCGTGGCTTCCTTATCCCAACGGCACGCCTCCCTCCGCGCCTCCACCACCCCCATTCGCACCTCCCTTTCCTCGCTCCGCGTCCTGTCGTTCCCTCACCTTCTTCCACGCAGAACCGGGTGGCTTCGGCCGCGCGGCATCCTTCGCAAGCGGCGCGCATGGTCACGTGCTCCGAGACGCGCCGCGTTCGTTTTCGACACCGTGTCTCGTGTCCTTCCCGAAACGAATGCCCCCCTTCTCGTCCCCCCTTCGGATGGGACTCTCAGCGAGACAGAGAGAGGACCCACCCAGAAACCCTATCCACGAAGGCATCGATACCTCGACCCACACTATCGATGTCTCGCAGGGAGGTGTCGATGGGAGGGAAGGTCGGTTGGAAAGGGGGGGGGGTGAACTCGAGAGGGAGGTAAGGAAGAGGGTTCACGTGAGAGAAGCATGGCGCACACGCCGCGTCGTCCCACGACGTGATCAAACGTCGAGCCACGTGCGCGACAGGAGGACAGGCAAGACACGGAGGTGACGCAGCATCGCGTCACGGACGCACCAAGCCGCCGCCCTGCGCACGTCGGCCGCTTCGTCCACCGCGTACGGCTGAAACGGCGGTGCAGGTGGTGGCGGTCCCGAAAGGAATGCCTGCAGATCCTGCGTGGACACTCGCAACGTCGCCTCGCCTGCACCGCCTTCCCACGTGCGTGTGTCCACGAGTGTCTCCGGCACGGTCCACGACACGCCGGACGGAACCACCTCGCACGAAGAACCGGACGATTCACACAAAAAGGCCAGGACGCGAGGCGAACACGAGTCCACCTCGACGCACGTCCCTCCAGACAGACGTTCTTCCAGCGCAGAAGCGCACCTTTGCGCGTCTTCTCGGGCATCGAAAGCTACAATGGCGTTTCCAGGCGCTTCTTCTCCTCCCTTCCTCGTGCTGACGGTGAGCAAAGCCTCGCTGGGCGTGTCCAAGTCGAACACCACCAAATGCAGCTCCTCGCGTGTGGTCCACCACGCGCGTTCTCCTCCAGCACGTCTCGCCCAACGTCCCAAACACGCACGCCTCGTGCTGCATACCTGAGAGAAGCGCAGACGCGGCGATCCGCAACGCATGCCGGCCGCTTCGGCACTCCCTGCCACGTGTCGGAGACTTTGATGTCGAACCACGAGGAGGTTGCAACTCGAATTCCCAGCACGTTTTCGAAGCAAGCACGGGAATGATCGATGAAAGACACACGACGACCATTCCAACCGTGTAGGATGGCATGAGTTGTGATGCGAAGCACCGAGGAAAAGAGCGAAGGCCTCTGCATACTATCGTGGGCAAGTATCTCATTCGTGGATTGATACGAGTTGATCTAACTTTGTGCTTGAATCTTTGAAACACTCAAGGAGACTTGGTCTTTATTGATTTGTGTCTAGTGGGAGGCATGCATCTCTACTCGCCCACCTCTTGATTGTCTCTCCATGAGTAATTTCTCCTTCATGCCTTAAGAACATGCACATGCATGCGAGCACATCGAGATTTTGGGCGCGACACCACCAAAACCAAAGCATATCCCATAGTGTAAGAGGTCTATCAACGGTAGCTTCGTTTGTGGATTCCTTCGACTAGATAAGAGCCTTGCTAGTCTAGGGTACATTGGGCTGACTTCAACGCCGCCTCGTCAACCTATCACAAAAGCCCACAAATTCTAATGCACACTTCGTAGCAAACCTTCCTAGTGAAGCGAAATTCTTGCGTTGATCATGCCTGGTTTTCGCCAGCAACTTGCGTTCCACCAATGTAAGATGCCTTGCAGCGCAAGGTTGTAGTTTACGCCATGTTGAAACTTGAAGATCGATGCAAGGAGTGAGATGTGCCGAGAGCTATGTTCGAAGAAAGGCACCCCAAGCAAATTTTTTGAGTGTGCTTCACGTCTTCTCCACATATGAACCATTTCGATGGTAAGGTTCCTTGCCTCCGGGTCAAGCAATGTCTATCAAGTGACGGTATTTTTTGTTGCTTGCTCGTTGTAGAAGCAACGAAATGCATCCTCGATCGTTCATCCACATGGTTGCAATTCCATCTGGACTTTTCTCTCGCATCAATTCCCCTGGATTCGTACACGTGCTGTACACCTCCTTTCGGTTGGACATGGCTTGCAACTTGTTGCACCATCACGTGCATGGAACCCCTCCAACCCTGTCCAAAGGTTTGGAAGATGGAAAACATCGGACCAAGGTTCACACTCGCATCCATTTCGCAGTGCACTCGTCGCATTCGACAGCGCGTCGTCACTGCGCCTTTCCGACGTCGCAGTGCGCTCGCAATGACGTGGTTCACACCCGTGCGCACTGCCGTGTCGATGGGCGTGGCGGTGCTGGTGCACGCAGCCAGCCGAACCGCAGAATGTGCGTGGGGAACGAGTCGACTTTGGCGGATGCCGTCGGCAAAAGCGAGACGGTCGAAGCACACCGAACGAAGCTGACGCCGAATACGGACGATGCAGATCGCTACCACCTCAAAGTGCAGGACGAAGAATACAGCGGAATCACCTGGGATGTACGTGTGGCGATTGCGACTTGACGACATATGCCGAAGAAAGCGAGCTGTAGTTCCTCAACTGACCAGAGACACGATGGGCGTGGTACAAACAGATCGCATTGGAACTGCTTGTGGCTTGGATCTTCTGCGGGTATGCTATGTTGGAGATACTGAAGGAAATCAAACCAGTGCATTACAACTTGATGGATGAACAGGGATCCAACAATAGACGTAGGTTTTCTCCCGAGTTCATGACCCTACGCACACGTGCTGCAAGATCCTAATCAACAATGGGATTGAGCACCGAGACGAAACTGGCAGAGAGATCTGCAAAAATATGTCTTTCTGCATCTGCATGGGAAAACACCATTGAAGAAGCTGGTCCTGAACTCCTGTCTTGATGCCTGACACGCGCGCCCCGGCATGCTGCACTTCCACTGCATTCCAAACAGCTCCTCTTTAGGCTGCCAGAGGAAAGGACACGAAGCTCGGAGCATCAATTACACTGGATTTGGGACGATTGTATATCACCTTCCAACTCGATGTCTCTCCTCTTTTGAATAAAGCTGGCCTAGCCTGGAATCTGAAAACAAAACCATGGTTTTCTTAGCCCATTTCCTCAATTGCCGTCTGGTTTAGCAACGAAGGAATTCGATTTTGACTTGAGATGAAAATTTGTGGTATGTCCAGGGTGTATCATTCAGATGAAGCCATGGTTTTTTGGTGAGCGGCCCAATGCCTCAGGGATGGAAGGAATCGACCCAAGGCAAGTTGTGTGCCAGCTATAGCTGCTTTCTTGCAAGACTGAAAATTCCCTCCCCCTTATTCTTCATCGGTTGGATGATTGCTTTCTTCCCGGACATTAGGAGGTCAGACTGGTCTGCATGTCTTTGGTCCTTCGGCATAGGCAATCGTGCTGGCTGAATGGTCCCGCTCTATTCAACAACCGTGCCATGCATTGTGTAGCTGAACATACCCAGGAATAGTTCATGGTGAAAGTAGCCATTGATGGTACTGGGCATCCATCTGTTGTTGTGCCACGAGACCGTGTCCTTTGCGTCTTTGGCGCAGAACCAGGATGTCTTCTTGCTGCTATGGCTTCTTCGGATGCACCCAGATTATCCGTCTTATCGACTTCCATCTTGTTTCTGCTCCTCGAAGCACCATGGCAGTTTCTGTCGTGTGCAATTCACAAGCAGGACGTATTGTCTTTGTGGATGAAGAAGATATCCAGACCACCAAGTCAGACCAGACAATACGAAATCCTCCACAGACGAAAGTGCTGCCCATGCTGACGCGCTTGGCGATGGCGTGGACCGCGCCTCCGCCGCCGGAGCCGGCCGTGGAGCGGTGCAGGACGGACGCCTGTCGGGAGGTGTACGCAAGGCTGCAGGCGCGCGCTCAGGAGGCGCCATCGCCACGGTGGAGCGGTTTGTTGGCGCCGGACTGGAAGGAGAAGCGACGTACGAGGATGGCACGTGCGCGTGCCGAAGAGCAGCGCTTCGCCCAGCAGAAGCAGGAGTTCGAACGAGACGAGCGAGCCTACGCACAAGCTGCCGAGGCCAAGTTGGAAGCCATGAGATCCGCACAGGAGCGCGGCGAAGACGAGGAGGTGGTCCGTGCGCTTGGAGAAGCTGCTTCCCGTGCACGTCTGGAGGCGTACGAGGAAGAGAAGCGTGTGGAAGCGGAGGAAATCCGTGCGTACGAGCGTCGCCTGGAAGAGAAGCGTGCGCAAGCACGTGCCAGAGCGTCGGATCGGTCCAGTGCCTCTCCATCCGACGAACCAGACGACGTTTACACCGACGTGCCTTGTCCATCGGATCGGACGTGCACGTGAGCAATGGTTGCGCCCGCTGCATCTTCGTGTGGTGCTGGTCTCGCAGGCGTGGACGTTCCGCTCGTGCTTCCTTTCCACGCGCACGCGTCATCAAACGCAGGCGTCCTTCGTCTGCGATGCGCTTCTTCCTCTCAGGAACCACGTGCGTCCGTCTGCCGTGGTTCACGAGCCGCGCAGCCAGGCTCCTCCTGCGTGTAAATAGACGAACGGATCCGTGCACGGCGTTCCTAAGACGTCGCACGAGCTGCTGCAAAGCTGCGTGCGTCGACATGCGCGTCGCGGCGACGTCGTCCACGTCGGACGGAGTTTCTTCTCTCCCATCTGGAGAAGAAACTCCCGTGTCGGGGACCGGTCCGATGGGTTCGGTTCGTCCTTCTTTCTCTCGCCGGTTCAAGCCTCCTTGGGGAAAGGGACGAAACCGGACGGTGAAAGGAAAGGGACGAATGGAAACCCGATGGACACACGAAGACGACGACGGAGGTGGGATGCGACGTGTGTCTGCAAGCGACGTCGACATGGCGGTGCCGACACCTGCCTTCGTGGTGAAGATGCGAGATCGAACGACGGGAGAGAAGGTGTTCCTCAACGTGGCGGCGCACGAATCCGTGCCGGACGTGGGAGATTGGGATGGGGTCGATCGAGCCACGAGAGGAGACCTTGCCGAAGTGAAACGGATGCGGATACCCATGCGAATGTCTGTGCTTCGGGACGACGTGGACAAAGCTGGGAAAAAATGCAAGGTAGCGGACTGCGTCGTGCACATCGAAGTGGTGAAACAAGCCGCGAAACGCAAAGAATTCCAAACGCTGCTGATACATGCCGCCATCGACCTGTTGCAAGAGAAACAATCCATGCTCGATCTGGAACCAGGATACAAACTTCCCAAGCTCAGGTACAAAGGAAACACCGTGCAGCCCATGCGGATACAACCTAATCTCATCACCGAACTGAACAGCAGCACTCCACAAGTAGCAGAAACTACCCACCCAAGTAAAGACAATCCATGTTCCAGACAAACATACCAGAAAGGGGATGGGAAAGGGATCACCATTGCATATGAAGGCATCCCTGTACAAGCCATGAGGGTCACTATCCTGCTCACGCACATCCACCCGTTGGAAATCTTGGCAGTGAAGGTAAACATGGACCGATTGCAAGTCCACCATGTTGGAGGCCAGGTCATCGATGTGGAGTTGCCCTTCTACGCAGATGCTGCCCACTCGCATGCCCACCTTCACAAAGACAGATCTCTCGCAGTGTACCTTCCTGTGCTGCCCTACCTGGAATACTGCAAACAACACACTGGGCAGCTCTGTGGAATCACGACGGGTGGATAGATCCAAGTGTGCAGGCATCGACCGAGTCTTCACAAGAGGAGGAGTCGCACGAAGGACTGAATGCTGGACATGGTGCGAATACAAGAGGGGTGCTCTGATGGCAAATTCTTGCCCAAATAATACATCATTCATTACCCAAGTCCATTCAAGGGCAATCGCCAAAATATCCAGCTTGCGCACGTCTAATTCCCAAGACGCAGTTACGAATGTGTTTTCAAGAAAGCAATTAGATCTGCACGATCTTGGGGCTTCTTAAGCCCTGGAAAGACCATCTTCGTGCCTGGTATGTACTTCTTCGGATTGAGCAGGTAGTCGTACAAGGTATCTTCACCCCACACCACCGCTTTCTCCATGTTGGCCTTGGAATAGGAGAATCCGGGCATGGTTCCTGACTGACGTCCGAAGAGCCCTGCAAGGTTCGGTCCCTGTAGCGAGGAAAGGCGACGTCAGCACTCGATCTCGCTTTCCTTGGTTTGGGTTTGTTCGTTTCCGTCCCCTGTTTTTTCCGGGCGGTTGGGTTGGTCGGCGTGTTGGACGCACCTGCTTGTGCCCTTCTCCTGCGGCTGCTGTGTGGCATTGCGAGCACCTGCACCATCGTCCCACGCATCGGTCAGCACGTTCCGCTTCGGATCCTTCCCACCACGCGCCACCTCGGTCGTTTGGACAGGTCCATCCGTCCTCCATCCCGACTGGTTCCACCTTCGCCGCCTCCCTCATTCCCTCGTCTTCGTTCCGTCCACGGATCCTCCGTCCTCGTCCTCCACGCACTTGGTCTTGAAGATCTTGGCTCCTTTCGCCACGTCGCCAGGCGGCGCTTCCGCAAAGCTCGCCATCGTCGTCGGTTGGCCCTTGGTCCAGCAGCACACAACCACTTGTCACCTTGGCTGGTGGAGCGTCCACGCCACACTCTTCTTACTGGAAGACCCCCTCCCATCCGTCCCCGACGAGGAATGATCTGGGTTTGTCCCACGATGTCCTCGACGCATGCGGTGGATGGGCACCCGTGGATCGGAGGGTGGAGCGGAGGCCTCGAATCGAACCGTCTCCAAAGGAACGAACTTCCTTTCGTCCCAATCAAGACCTTCCTTTCGTTCCAATCAAGGTCTTCCTTTCGAACCCGAAAGCCTGCTCGGGGAACCCTTCCTCTGCGCGCCATGCACGCATCTCGCCGTCTGTCTGCATCTTCCACCAGGCCATTTGCCCCAAAGAGGTACGGGACCCGTGGAGGAATCGCACCCGCTGGACCAAGGTTGAGCTGCCGCGGCCTCGTGGCCATCATTTCGAGAAGATTCGTACGTGACGTGCACGTCGTGCTGCGCTCCAGAACACAAGCAGAAGCGCACCGGAAGGCGTGCGAAGGAGAGCGAAAGGTGGAGAGGAAGGACGTGCGCGGACCAAGTGGAAGAAACGCGATGGAACGCAAGGGAACGCCCGTCACGCTGCTGGGGCTGGGACTGGCGGTCTTGCCGGTCCTCGCAACCGCACGGATGGGGACGTGGGAGACGCTGGATGGCGGAAACGGAGAGATGGTGATCACCAGGAGCCAGGTACGTCGTCAGCACCGTAGCATGGACGCACCGCGAAGAAGAGAGAAAACGAAACGGGGGGTAGAATCGAGGACGGACGTGAATTCCGAGGAAGAAAAAAAAAGACGATCCCAGAGCTAGGAAAATAAGAAACGAACAGATGGAAAACGAGAGGAACATGACCGTCCAACGACGTTTGCGACGAACGCGACGGAATGATGCGGTGGGATGGATGGTTTTTCGTCCGATTTACGATGTTGAACTGGTGCTGACCCAGGTTACGCTCGATCCCGTCGACGGACTGTTGCGACGAACAGGGAGTGGGCGAAGGGGAAACTTACAGAGCAGAGTACTCGCACCTCGTCCCTGGGGACAAGCCTGGAACTTACAAGTGGGAGACGCTGTCCACGCAAGATCCCAATACGGTCAGCAGCCTCATGGATTCAATCTCAAGCCTATTGGAAACGCCCTTCAGCTTCCTCAATGATTTCCCTTTTGATATGAGCCAGCCTGCTTGGGTGGATATGATTGACTTTGATAATGGAGAGATGAACATGGACACATCCGTCTCGAACGATGCCGACTTGCGAAAGGTCATGCAACAGCGCGTCAAGCCGGCGATGAAGGATTGCATGAAGAGCAAGCAGATGCCAAGTAGGCAAATGGGAGACCGGGGTGCGAGCACATGGGATTGGACAAAGGGAGGGAATGTAGATGCCGCAGGCGCATTGGCTTCGAAGGTAGAGCCAGTCAAAGCAAGCCCACATTCCAGCAGTGGGCTGGCTTGCATTCTGTTTGCTCTAGGCTTCCTGACCCTGGCTGCAGTTGGACTGGTCTCCGTCATCAACTGCTTCCTGTCTTACTGCTGTGGGACTTGTAGAGGAGCAGACAGGGACGAAGACATGTCCGAGCCGTTGTTGGACAGGCAGTTTCTAGTTGAGGGAGTGACTGAAGCCCCTCACGTGCACAAATCCATGCCAAGCACCAACAAGCCCACACTAGTGAACGTGGTCACCTACGAGCCACTGAGGCCCTCAAACTGAAACTTTCAGGATTTCCTCCTCTGGGAATGCTGGAGGTATGAGCCATTGCTTACTTCCCTTCATATTCGACGGTGTCGATAAAGGAAAGTCTTGTAGATTTAAGCAGCTGTTAAGTTCTTCTACCCTGTTTTCCCCATTTTCTGAGTTCATTCCCGTCTGCATGCCATTCCTTCTGCTTGAAGGGCACAGAAGATGGTTCCTACTTCGTCGCGCACAACGAGTGATCAGTTGACTGCTGGCTTCCCAGCCGAATGGCAACAGGTTGTAGGGTGAGCTCGGGGTTGGTGTATGTGGAAGGTTTCTGCGATCAATTACATACTGTACAGGTGAGCTTAGGCTTCCACCACCTGCAGTCCCATGTTTTTGGCTGTTCCCTCAATAATCTTCACAGCTGCCTCCAAGTTGTTGGCATTGAGGTCGGGCATTTTGGTTTCTGCGATTTCTTTCAGTTGTGCGGTGGTCACTTTTCCTACCTTTTCCTTACTAGGATTCCCTGATCCCTTTCCGATACCAGCGGCTTCCTTCAGCAAGAACGATGCCGGCGGTGTCTTGAGCACGAAGGTGAAGCTTTTGTCTTCAAACACGGTGATCTCCACGGGGATGACTTTTCCAGCTTGGTCTGCGGTCCTGGCATTGTATTCTTTGCAGAACGCCATGATGTTCACGCCCTTGGAACCGAGTGCCGGTCCAACTGGCGGAGAAGGATTGGCTTTCCCTGCTTCCAGCGCCAGCTTGATGTATCCCGACACTTTGGACGCCATCATCGTCACTTGTCGGCACGGTCCGACCGCCGTGGCCCGCCTTCCGACCGTCCCTGCCACACGTTTGCCGGCGAATCCGCCTCGCATCCCGTTCAGCGGACGTGCAGACGTCGTGCTGTGCGCCATGTCCGCTCCTGAACGGCCTGGTACGTCCTGTGGTAGCCGCACAGGCGCGTCAACAGCTGGAGTTGTGCGAACGTGGTACAGAGTCCACCGAGGCGGCGCACCAGCCACCTCCGTCGCACCGCCGAAACGGACCGATACCGACGAGGAGGAGACAGTGATCGAGAGTGATCCTCTGCGGTCTGTGCAGGAAAGGGCTGCGATCGGTAGGAAGGTGCGATCCGGATGGACGTGGCCCTGCGTGTTTACGTTCGTGTTAACACGGAGGAGGTACGACGTGGAAGGGATGGGACGAAGCTTATCTTATCCGACACCCGCTGGATCACTGCACGAGGCATGAGCAACCGTGCATGCATCCTGGAATTGCGCGTGCGGAAGCTCGAACGGAAACGTTCGGCGTAGGGAAAGGAAAGGAAGAACGTGGCTTTGGATCCAAGTCGTCACCGGTGTTCTCGCACGGCACGGGCTTCCTTTCGAGGTCACAGGACGTGCGTTCCTGCATCTTGGTGTCCCCTGTGCGTGCACTTCGAACTTTGCGGGCACGCTGCGGGTCGAGTGCGCGGCCGTTGCTGTTGCTTGCGCACGGAGTGCTGCCGATGCATCGTTTCGTTGGCCATGTTCATGGACGGTGCGGTTGGAACGTGTGCCTTGGCCTGACGACACGCACGTCTTCCCATCCCTTGGCCTTGCACACATTATCCGTTCTCGTTGCACGACCCTCGACCATCCCCCGACGAGGACGCACCACCCCACTCTCGGCTTTCCTCTGCGGGACGCCATCCGCGCCAGGTTCCGCCGGTCCATCCGCGTGGACGTTCCTTTCAGACCCGGGCCATTCCCTTTCAAATACGTCCGATTCCCCCTTTCAATCGTGTTTCCTCCAAAGGGGAAAAGGAAGAGAGCCTCCTGTGCGTGCACGTCTCGTCCATCGCACAACCAGCGCCGCCGCAGCAGCCATGCCTTCCGCCGCCGCCGTCTCCAGCCGCGTGGCACGATGCGCACACGTCGCCACCGCCGAAAGGCGCAGCGCAAAGGTGAGCACTCGGAGATAACGTTGGAGGAGCGGGAACGAGCGGGAAGACGCGCGACGCGCCGCCGCCGAGAAAGGCGGATGGAAGGACGCATCCAAACGTGGTGCAGGCGCATTTGGGAGCCGTCGCAGTAGATGCAAAGGACCCGAAACTGACGTTTTGTTGCGGTTCGATCCATGGGAATGACGATGGCATGGAAAACGTACGCAGCTGGGTGCCCACACGGGAAGGTCCGCGTTTGCGTTGGCCGTACCTAGGGTGTCGGTCCATGCCAAGGCAAGCAGGAACAACATGGTGTGCATGTCTGCAGCTACAGATGAGATCGTGGAGAAACTGAAGACGCTTTCGGTAAGTATCCAAGCAGAGTATTGCACGAATGAGGAACGGACGAGTCGGGAGGGAGCTAGGTTTTCTCGGCATCCTTCATCGTTGGAGGCGTACTAACCCGTGTCTGTGCATTTTGACGTAGCTTCTTGAAGCAGCTGAACTCGTCAAGCAAATTGAGGAGACATTCGGGGTCGATGCATCCGCACCTGCTGGCGGCGTGATGATGGCTGCACCTGGTGCTGCAGCCCCTGCCGAGGAGGCTGAAGTACAAACAGAGTTCAACCTGGTCATCACTGATGTGGACTCGTCCAAGCGTATTGCTGCCATTAAGGTTGTGCGTAGTCTCACTAGCTTGGGTCTGAAGGAGGCAAAGGATGCTGTCACCAGCCTGCCTTTCACTCTTCTGGAGGCAAAGTCCAAGGAGGATTGCGAGGCTGCAATGAAGCAGCTTGAGGAGACCGGCTGCAAGTGTGAACTGAAGTAAATTTGAACAAGGTAATGTGATTACACAGCACTATTCAACACTCTCAAATCAGTTGCTACAGGCAACACCCAATGTTTCTGTTTTAGGCATCAACGTCTTACCTGTTTTGTGCAAGAACACACTCCATAATCTCCATGGCCTGTGTTGCTCTCCTGCTGTCTCGTGAAATACTTATTCCCCAACCTCTTGCTCTATGATGTAAAGGCGCGTGCTTCATACCTCGTACCTTTTTGTCACCTGCAAGAGGGAGCCCTGGCTCAGCTTAGATATTTGCACTTCCCTTGCATGCATTCTCGGTCTTCCGTCAACCGGACGGCTGGCTCTGTGTTGGTAAATGTACAATCCCGTGCACTGCTCTCCTTCTCCCTGTGGTATTCATCTAGCATTCTTGCAGCAGCATTCTGGAGCTCAACGAGCTGATGCGTGACACTTTCGAGCGCATTTCGAAGGCACTGGTTCTCTTGTTGAAGTTTCGTGATCATCTGGGTTTTTTCCTCCGTCTCCATCTTCAACGCTGCAGCATGGTCGTTGAGGGATTCCGTTCTCTCTACGAGCTGTCTCTTCCTCTCCCTTTGTCTCCTATTTTGGAACCAATGCGCCACTTGCTTTGCGGAGATGTTCAGCTCTCTGGCGATAGTCTGCCTTCGCGTTTCGGAGGGAGTGTCGCATTCCGAAAACAGCTCTTCGAGGGCGATCAATTCTTCCGGGGTCCTCCTGCGATGCAGCTTTCTCGGTTCCTCTCTCTCCTTGTCTTCTGAGGACGTGAAGTTCGTCCTTGAGTCGCTTCCTTTTGCGTTTTCCACGCTCTCTTCCATCGCAAGTTCACCGCTCGTCCACACCTGCAACGAACAACGAACACTCTCCAGTTCTGTCCAGGCCATCTGACGTGGCATGAGTCTCCCTTTTCTCGATCGAAAACGGCTCTTGATCGAGAAAGGAACACGGTGGGCAAGTCCCGCGCCCCACCCCGGGTGGATCGTGGGGTCGAACCCGAAGTTTGATAGGAACCAAAGGGAATCTTGAACCGGAATTTTCGGTCCTCCAACCCGTCCGAACCGAGGACGAAAGGGTGTTCTCAAGAACCCCTGGCCCATGAGCTGCAGCCAATGGGAACCACAGGCAATGGATCAGCGGATGGACGTCGATTGAAGGCCACGTTGGATCCAAGGGCGTAGCAAAAATACCATGGCACCGTTCAGGATGGCCAAGACAGAGAGCATTGCGAAAAACCAAGCGTGGCCCATCCTGGTGTAGAAAGTGCCCAAGAATCCCGCCAAGTAATTGCCGGCAAAGCTGGCCAAGAACCAAGCGCCCATCAAAAACGAACCTACTTGTGGCGGTGCATTCTGAGACACGAATGACAAACCAATGGGAGAGAGGTACAGCTCTCCCACGGTCAACACAGCAATCATGAGGATGATCCATACCATTCCAATCTCACTGAACAGAAGGACGGGTAGCAGCAACACGAGGTAGGATGCAGATGCAAACAGGTACCCGATTCCCATCTTTGTCTCTGGCGAAGGTTCTTGATTCCTCCAATTCTGGTACCTCCAATATGTTCCTACCAATGGCGTGAATGCCAAAATGAAAAGTGCATCTATCGATTGGAACCATTCAGTGGGAACATGAAACCTACCGATGTGCCGGTCCACCTCACGATCCTCAAACAATGCCAGTGTATTGCTCTTCTGCTCGTACACTGCCCAGAAGACGACAGTGAGAGAGCTCATAGCCATGATGGAAAGAACTCTTCTCTTGTTTTGTGCAAGGATATCCCATGTGTCAGAAAAGTGCGCAGATTTCTCAGTCTTATCCCCTGGCACGTATTTTTGCCCACCAATGTACAGCACCATCCCCATTGCCATTCCAACGGCTGCAGCGCTGAAGCCTGCTCCAAATCCCAAGGCATGATGCAACACCCCTGTCACGAGTGGAGCAATGAATGCGCCCAGGTTGATCCCACAGTAAAAGATGGAGAACGCAGTATCCCTCCTAGAGTCTTCTGCATGGAACAGCCAGCCAACTTGTGTGGATATGTTTGATTTGAAGCCGCCTGTTCCAATGACAATGAATAAGAGAGCCAGCAGAAACGTGCTGTGGAAAGACATCAACACATGTCCGAGGATGATGACAAATCCACCCACCACCACCACACGGTATTGTCCGAATTTTCGATCCGCCAGTAGTCCCCCCACGATAGGTGTGAGGTACACCAGAGATGTGTAGAGCCCGTAAATGCTGGATGACACCTGTTGCACTCTATTTTCTCTCACGTGAAGGGGTGATGCGTCATCCAAGCCACCGTAGATGGCCACCAGCGTGGGAAGGCCATACACTCTTCGCCAACGGTCTCCCTCGAACAGTCCGTCGTTCATGTACAGCACGAGGAGTGCTTTCATTCCATAGTACGAGAACCGTTCCCAGAGCTCGGTGCCAGCCAGTACGTACAGTCCCACTGGAAATCCGAACCATTCCTTGGCCAAGCTCGCATCTTCATCCTCGTCTTCCACGTCGAGATGGAACGCAAGCGGACGCGTTTCGTCCACTGAATCGCCACCTTGGCCATTCGAACGTCCAATTCGAACCGTTTTGGCCTGTGTTATTGCGATGCCTAGCGGTGTGTCTGACGCACCAGATGCGTTTCCCAGGAGGTGGTCTCCCTCGTCAGTCTCGACCGACGCGTGCGGAAGATTCATGGCATCGAAACCGGCCGGTCGGACATGCCGATCTGACGCTCTTCCGCTCCTGCGATTCAACGTGGCGCTCCTTTCTGCCTCCAGGACGAGAGGCGACGCGCGTCGACGTGGTCACGTCCAATTGCACGGTGTAGGTCTCCACTTCTGCAATGCAACTGGTCAAACACCTTGGTATTGCACCAGAGATGCATGCATGAAGGAGGCACAAATAATAGGATGATTCGTGCTGTACAGGTAGAAGAGGTGCAGGACGACGGCAACAACGACACGCGTCGATGGCAATTGTCTAGAGGCGTCCCGATCGATGGGGTTCCTTGACATGGGATGGTTACAAAAATCGTTTATTCCTCAGGTGGTTTTCGTTGCCTTTTCTGCTTCTCTTTGGGCCTGTTGCTTCTTTTCTCTCTCCACCAGCTCTTGCATGAGCTCTTTCGCCATGGCCATCTTGTTGAGGATGCCCTTGTAGAGTCCGAGATCGGAAGTTACGCGTTCTTTGGAGATTCCCACGTGAGAGATCACTTTGTCCAAGGAGGCCGGATCAACATCGCCAGCCTTTTCCAACAACCGGAAGAGTCCGATGGTGAAGAACTTGGTGTAGAGGAACTTTCCTTGTTCCATCCTGGCTTTGGCTTGGTTCAAGGCCTCGGAGATCTCGGCATTTTGAAAGAGCCCATCCGCGCTACCAGCACTCTCTGCGGCTGCTTCCATGCGCGTTGCATCGTTGCGGTACTGCTCTGGGCTCTCTTCGAGGCTGTTGATGTAGGCGTCGAAGATGGCTTTGACTTCTTCCACGTCGTATCCTTCCATCACTTGATCGAACACGGAGCAGAACCCTGCCGAGAACACCGGCGAGTACTCGTAGTTTTTGTGGAACCTGTAGAGGTGCTGTTGCACCAGCAGTTCGAGCAGCACGTTGTTGTACACGGACGGGATGGGCTTGGGATAAGCAGCATAGAACTTGGCTTTGGTGTCGCCCACGGTCGCCGCGTACGGTCCGGTCGCCTTGGCGAGGGTTCGGTTCTTCCTCGCATTCCTGTTGGTCTGCGTCCATCCGTTCCTCCTCGCCACGCACGTCGTTCTCACTTGGCTCGTCGCCATGGCCGTCCGCGTTCGGCACGTGTCGTGAAGCGACCACGTCTCCTCGAATGCGGCTCGGTCACGTCCACACGATCCACGTGTGGATCACGACACAACCCTTCTACCTCTCCCCTTTCGAAAGGGACCAAGCCACCGACGAGAAGGAACGAATGGTCCGATCGAAACGAGATCGATTGGAACGAAAAAACGGGTGAGAAATCGAAGGGCGATCGAGAAAACTTGAAAGGGTGCACGTCCCGGTTCCGTCGGACGAAAACCCGAGGGTTGAACCCGGAGAAAGGCGTCCAGGAAAATGGCGCATGACGCGCAGAGGAACGAGATCGGAGGAAAGGGTGGGAGAGGAGATGCCTCTGCGGCAACGGGATAAGGGGAGGTGAGAGGCGAGGTCCGTCCAACCGACGGTCCAAGTCGCGTGTGTGCGCCAAACCTCTCGTCCATTCGCACGCGTCGTAGGCGCATGGAAGCTTTCCAAGGCATGGCGAGGTCGTGGCACGCCTCGGTTCCCACGAACCGTCGGAACGTCGCACCGTTCCTTTTCGATCGACCTCGTCCAGGCACGTCTTCCTTCCTGCCCCTGCGTTCTCGCACACCTCTCCTTGCGCGTCTGTCGTGGCGAGGGGAGAGGACGAGACGAGACGCATCTTCCCACCGCGCACGTCGCATCGTCCCTCTCCACCAGCGCACTGCTTCGCATCCCATCCCACCTCTCTCGTCTCCTCCCCGTTCCCCTCCCACGTCCTTTCACGTACGGTCGTGGGATCCGACCTTCCTTCCTCTCTCTCTTTTTTTTTACTTTTTAATTCCCTGGTGGATGGTATTTTTTCTTCTTTTTTTGGTTTTTGGATCGGTTGGGTTCGGGACCGCTTCGAAACCGCCGCGACGACGACGACGACGACGACGTTGTGCGCCATCGCCACGTGCGCGGCGCATCTCGACGCGTCGGATCGAGGCGTGGGAACAGGTGGATGGAACGTGCGGACGGTCCCGTCTCGAAACACGCCCATTGGAAGGGAGTGGACGCGAAACACGTCCAAGAAGGAACGGAAGGGACGGCTGCCACCAGTGGTGGTGGACAGGTGCGTTCCACGACGTCGGCGATGCGCGTGTGGGAACGGTGCGCGGAGGATCGTGGGAGGAGGGAGAAGGAAGAGACGTGGATGGACACGTCGGATGCGATGGAACAGAAAGGCAAAGGAACGAAGAGAAAGACACACGTCCGACGAACACGAACCCACAGGTTGGAACCACCATGCCGAAGGATCACAGAACACGCACACGACGTTGCGACGTCCAACATGGAGCCAAGGCTTCCGATCGACACTACAAACAAACAAATGTGGAGAATCGATGCGTCCGAGATGGAACAAGGACGAAGTCCAAACGATAGAAACCTTGGACGGGAACCACAGCCACACGGACAGAACCAAAAGCTAACTCCGTCTTCCCGCAATCGCAGGACGCAGCGAGCAGAGCAAGACGAAACATGCGATCGAGACTGGTACGCATCCGAACCAAGACGCGAACGATAGATCCAACGAAAAAACACCCAACGGAAGAAGCAAAGGAAGGAACAACCCGGTCTAAAAGGGTCAAACCGAACCAGGATGTAATCGCACGTCGGCCACCAAACGTGCCGCTGTGGACCAATCGATGAAGACCATGTTCACTTCATGTTCAAAGAGCGAGGAGGGGTGAAACAAGTTTGCAGTGCTGACGAGAACCAAATGGATGCTCCCCTATGCAGGCCATGAGTGGAGCAAGAGGAAACGGACGTGGACCTCAGAAATGTACGGCATGAGAGCGCTACCGTTCCAACGCTGCCACGATGTCCAGACTGTGTCTTTGTACTAATAGTTGCATTCGTCAATGTTGCATTCTCCAATCTAAACAGCTGATGGCATGGCAATCATCTCCTATGTGGAAGGAGAACCTTTGAAAAATCTCAAGAAATATCTCGGGACCAATGCTGAGGAAGGACAGGCGGTGGAGGTGCACATCCCGCCTGGTGCTATGACTCGTTCCAACCGTCAGGTACGTAAGGCACAAAATTGAAGGAATGAGCTCTACCAAACGTATGCTAACACATAGAATGTATGCATTTCTGGGTTTGTATTAATCGCAATGTAGGTGCGGGCCCGCCAACTCTGGGGGACCAACGTATACACAGATGATTCGGATATTGTAGCTGTTTTGATGCACACCGGGTACTATTCAAACTCTGCTGCAAGCCCGCCCACCACAGTGAAGGAGTTTGTAGCGATCATTCGACCAGTTCAGGCAAGGGGAGGGTTTGCTAGCGAGAGCAGATACAACATCAGATCTCGTGCTTGGGGAGGTGTAGGAAGTGGATGTGGTTTTAGGGTGGAGAGTTGCTCAATAATTACTAAATCTGGCAACTGCATCCACCTAGAACCGTGCACTTCAAGTATGCCTTCGGCCATTCCAACATTCATTCCAGCTGCCACGGAGAGGGTTGTAAACACAAGATCAAGCGCTGCTAGCCTTGAGCGAAAGCAGCGATTTGTTCAGGAGGTGACTGTTCAATATAACCTATGCAATGAACCATGGCTGAAATACAACATGGCAACAATCGCAGACAGGGGCTTGAAGAGGCACCAATGGACTAGTTCGCGCTTGAAGAAAGAGGTCCTGTATTTGGAATCCACCAGCACCCGATATGAACTCTGTTGGGCACACTCCGTCACGGAAAGCGGTGCAGAGCAGGACTTTTACAGGTGGTCAAAATGCAAACGACCGTTAGCATTGAAATTATTGCGACAAAAGGGGATTCCACTGCCAGAAGATGAAGTGGAACAAATCATTGACGACATTGATTGGGAGGAGCTGAACTGGGCACCCTCTGGCGTGGAGGTCAAAAACCAGAAGTTCCAAATTGCAAGGGTGCAATTTTTACAGCGAACATGTTTGTCTGAAAATGAGGGGAACAGCATCTAGCACTTATACACGACCTTTCATGATGATTTTTCGTTGCATTACTGGTAGACACTGCTACTCACACGAGTAACACTGGACAAAGTGCACGTTTTCAGCAAGCATCCATCTTTGTTTCACCGTCAATGTTGCTAAATTCTTGATACTAGTGGACATGGACTACGTTCATTCGACTTGTGGCTTGTCTGAACCATATGAAGGCCGTAGCAAGACGGGCTCATTGCCCTACCCTTCTTTTCATGGTGGCAGTTCATGGTCAATGCACGTGTGAACCACTCCCAAGTTTCCTACAACGTCTCCACGTCCCTCCTACCCGTTGATCGCGAATCCTCTGCGTCTCATGTGCGATCTCCCTGTGTTTCTGCTTCTTATTTCATCCCAACCCCCCGTCTTTCTCATACCCGTCGAGGATCGTGACATTCGAACGGGGTCGCCCCATCCTCGACCGCACATGCCCCGTTTCTGTCGAATTCAAGGCATTTGGTAGGACTCTACGGATTCAATGCACCAGGGTCGAAGAGGATTTTCGCGAAAGGTACCGTTTGCGCGCCTTTTTCCGTCTTGGGGTCGTCCACCGTCATCATTTGTGGTGTGCGTATACGACTTGCAGGCTCCGAGCGTCCTCAACGCGCTCCGACCCTGCTCTCAGCCGTGCTCACACTGCACGAAAAAACCAGCAATCATGCGTGAGGTCATCAGCATTCACATTGGACAAGCAGGAATCCAAGTTGGAAACGCCTGCTGGGAACTCTACTGCCTGGAACACGGAATCCAACCGGACGGCCAAGTACAAAACACGGAAACCAAAGATGAAGCTTTCAGCACGTTTTTCTCCGAGACAGGTGCCGGCAAGCACGTTCCCCGTGCCGTGTTCGTGGACTTGGAGCCCACTGTGATCGACGAGGTCCGCACTGGAACCTACCGTCAGCTCTTCCACCCCGAGCAGCTC
>JBBULP010000814.1:0-37531 GCA_038048775.1 Picocystis salinarum | reverse complement strand
GCCAGAAGGGACCACCCACCTATTAAGCAAGTATAACCGAATCCTGGGGCCCTTGGTTGGGTGACCCAGGATGAAGGGGAGACCGAGGCTCCTCGTAGGGGGGCCTGGGACCCATAGTCCCTTTCAAGGACTATAGGTTACTTACTCAATCATCTACATAATAGAAGGCTTTCCCTTTGCATTCGAGATGGATCGGAATAGATCCGTTCTTCGGAGTGCATGTGTTGAGCGTCATTATCACGAAAGCATTTCTCGCAAAAATCCATGATTTTGGATCTTCTATGTCTTCTCTTGATTTTTTTTACTCCGTTACATAGAGTTTTCCACTAGTTATTTGTACACTGAGGAAGTAACTTCATATGCAAGTATCTTGTGGATTGCTTGTTAATGCATTCGAGCAACACATGAGGAACCCTTTCATTGCCTTTGATGAAAAGAATGAGTTGACGCTTCGCACTCTTCATTGTTTGGAATGCAATATGTGCGGCGCAAGAAGCTTGTGATACTTGCAAACTGTCAATCCCGCTAAGGCTTGAGGACGCAACAAATAAGACGATGGGGGAATGTCGATTGACGAGTATTGCATCCCAAAGTGGCCGCGGAATACACTACATATTCTGCATGTTCACCCGAACAGTGTGTCTTCTTTGTTCGTGTTGTGATTTAAAAGCATCCTTAATGCTTCGTGGGAACGATACATCGTAGTGGCGGACACTTTTGTTCCAAAGATGAGTCCAGTGACATCGCATGCCATGAAGCAAGTACGTGAGTGCGGCTCACCCTCGAACGAGATGGCATGCTTCTTCCCTTCATGTCTTCCGTCACGTCCTACTGTGGGTGGGAGAGGAGCGGAGAGACTCATGAGGAGCAGGTTCAACAACGGGGTCCTGGGTTTCACGTGACGAGTGCCCTGGAAGAAGAAGCAACCACACCCCAGATCATTCCGTACCCATCTTATCGTCAACAGGGTGCGGACCAACGCGCACACCATGCGTGGAACGGTCGCAATGGAATCCAAGTTCCTCGGAAAGCGATTGCACAAGACTACGATTGCCAAGGCTCGGACAAACACCGGTGCGGAACGCGGTGGTAGACTGGCGAGACTGGAGGTGAGGAACGAAAACGTCCTCATTGCCAACACCAAAGGTGGAGGCCATGCTTTCATAGGTCTGTACTTGGCCAGGAAGCTCACTGGTGATGGTCACAAAGTCACCATCTTGAACGACGGAGACGCGTCAAAAGTGACTGCAAAAGCGCCGTACGACCAGTACGATAAGCTTGCAGACGAGGGCGTAGAAATTCTCTGGGGAAGTCCGGCCGACGAAGGTGTTGTTCAAGGACTTGCTGGGAAGTACGACGTCGTTTATGATAACAATGGCAAAGACTTAGATTCCTGCAAGCCTTTGATTGATGCTTTTAAAGGTACAGTGAAGAACTTTGTATTTGTAAGCAGTGCCGGGATGTACAAACCGGATAACATTGAACCTTGTGTCGTCGAGGAGTCGGAACGCAAGTCTTCTGCAGGGCATTATGGTGTGGAAGAATACTTGGCAGAAAGTGGTGCTCCTTTTACCATATTCAGACCCCTGTACATCTATGGTAAGTTCACAGCAAAAGGAGCGTACCTTGACTTCTACTTAGACAGAATTATGAGAGAAAGGCCAGTTCCTATCCCAGCTCCAGGGATCCAAATGACGAGTCTGACCCACGTGGAAGACGTTGCATCAATGATGAGCATGGTCGTTGGGAACGAGAATGCAATTGGAAAGTCTTTCAATCTCTGTTCAGACAGATACATCTCACTTGCAGGCATTGCCAACATGTGTGGTAAAGTGGCTGGCAAAGACGTTGAAGTTGTCTTGTATGACCCGAAAACATTTGATCCAAAGAAGGATGTTGGTTTTCCTATGCGTACAAGTCACTTCTTTGCTTCTCCCGAGAAAGCAAAGGAAGTGCTAGGGTGGAAACCGTCTCACCGCCTGATGGAAGACCTTGAGGAAGTCATTGCCGATTATAAAGCAAGTGGCAGATTGGAGAAAGATATTGACTTCAGTGTTGATGACAAGATCTTCGCAAGTGCAGGAAAGGTGCCTGTATCTGTGTGAGTTTGTGTGTCCCTTACTCTGATAACTTCATCATTTTACTCTGGCGGTGCAGGTTTGTGCTCAGAGAATGCCTGCAGAAACATTGTGCCATGGTGCATGGTTTTGATGGGCGTTACGACTGGCCGTTTTATTTCTATCCTCCCTTCTTGCACGTCTTCTTCTACCCATTGTTCGATCCCAGGATATTCCCTATCGCTAGAGTAAAGAACGACTTCAAAGGTCCACCCATCCTGCACGGTACATTCCATGGAACCTAGTGCATTTATTTTCAGTAGGAATCCTTTGAAAGCCTGTTCGACGTCGTCCACATCTCTGGTCGTCGTGATTTCTTTGTTCTTAAGACTGAAGGAAAACACGTGTCGCTCAACTGCTTTATCTTCTTCATCCAATATGATGACTGCCAGCTTCTGTATCGACCCTCTATCGATGAGTTCCTGGAGGCTATGCACGGAGGTCTCTATGTAGGCGTTGACGTCAGGGTGTCGTGACCTCTTCACTGGGATCCCATATATTCTCCTTCGTTCAAACATCGCGTCTGGATAAAGACCTCTCACATGTATCAACTGGTGTATTGCAGCTTCCAAGAATTCCCGCAATGCTCGTCCTGCAAGCTCGCCTTGCGTGGTTGCCTCCATGTTGCTTCGGCCGCCACGTCCACGCCCATGCAACTCCTGGACCTTTCGGAGAAGCGATGGACCGTGCATGGATCGTCCAAATCGCTGTCCATGTACGGTCCATGGAGAAGTACACCCGTTCCAGGAGTGTTCAGACTCTCCACTACCAATCCCAGGTCACCCAGAACCAGAAGTACCACTCGAAGGTGCATCGACACCTTCGTTGGTGGTGCAAGAGGAATCCGATCGCATCGCATCAATCCACGACATTGGAAGGAAAGCAACAGAACGGTGTGCTGGTGAAAACGAGAAAGATGCAAGGAATGAAGAGAGTGAGGAGCGTCGACGAATACGAGCGCCTAGGACCTATCGATCCGTGGACACGTGTGTTCTACAAACCCAGGACCATGGTTTTCCTGTGCATTGGTAAGGCAATTGCGCGAAATAATGTGTGACCAAGAGTAATGGTGTTCGACAACAAAGGAATCAGTACCTGACACCTCGCTTGTTCGTTTGTGGATCAGGATTTGCTATCTTGATCTATTACAGTGGTGCGTTGGTGGAGCAGGATATCCCTCACACCATCGAAAAACTAGGAGAACTTAGGTACAGGAATTATAAGAATGGTATTCTGGGAGCTTGCTGTGCCTTCCTTCTGTATTCGACGGTGCAAGGTCCGAAAGCCAAAATGATTCGCCCACACCCAGCTGTCTGGCGCTTTGTTCATGGATTGATGGTCCTGTACCTGGTATTTTTGGTATTCCTTGCATTTCAAACTGTTCATGATGCCAGACAGTTCTTGAAGCATCTCAGTCCAGATCTTGGAGTGGAACCAAATGAACGCAACTATGCTGAAGACTGTAGAATATACATGCCAGAAAAAGACAATAAGTTTCATGGAATCCTCTCCACAATTTTTGATCCATTTGTCCTTGCTCACAGCCTTGGATGGTTTGGGAGAGCTCTCATATACCGAGACTACGCAATGCTGTGGACCATGTCAATTTTGTTTGAGCTTTCAGAAATTACTTTCAAGCATATGCTTCCTAACTTTGCGGAGTGTTGGTGGGATTCATGGGTGCTGGATGTTCTCCTCTGCAATAACCTGGGGATCATCGTGGGGATGCAGGCAGTTAAGTACTTTGCAACAAAGAAGTACAATTGGAGAGGTATGAGTGCAACTCCAGGAGTATATGACAAAGCCAAACGGGCGCTTTTCCAGTTTACTCCTGCTTCCTTTGAGTGGTATATTTGGGGGCTGACATCATCCCCTAGGCGATTTATCTCATGCACAGTCCTCATACTGTTCGACCTTGCTTTTGCACTCAATTCGTTCTTCCTTAAATATGAGCTGTGGATCGAACCACCATCTTGTTACCTAAACAGCGCCAGACTGGTACTTCTTTTTTCTATGGCAGTTCCTTCTGTCAGGGACTACCATGAATATTTGGACAGGGATGACGAGGCTGGGCTAGAGAAACTAGGCTCGTTTGCCTGGCTTTCGTCCGGTATTCTTTTTGCGGAAACACTTATTTGTTACAAATTTGGTAGAGGCTTGTTTCCAAAACCTGCACCACCAATTGTGTTCTGGGCATGGATTTTGTCAGGTATAGCACTTGCAATTTACTGGATTGTTTGGTATCTTCAGGATAGGAGGATTCAGATTGACCAAAAGACCAAAGGAGCATAGAGATTTGCAATCCACGGATGCTGCAGCACCTGACTATGCAACTTGCTGAATGGCCACACAAAGCAGCTTTCCTTTGTATCCTTCATCTAGCTTGCACTTTCATTCCCTCGGGGAACTACTACGAGTGTAAGCTGGCCACCTGGTGTGAAATGGATACAGAATTTCTGGAAGTGGAACTGCACTCCCATACAATAAAAGCTGCTGCTTGGCTGAAGCATTGCAACGTCTTCTTTTACTTCTTTGTGTCTTGAGGTGCACAAAAAGTTGATGATTTGATGTGTGGTGGGCTGTAGAGTAAGTTCCACAGTGTAGATAGTGCTTACCAATATCTTTCTATCGATGGCCATATGATGCTTTTGCTTTGCCTATCTTCAGGCCTTCCTTGTTTGAAATGCATGGGCCTCATTTTCTGCTATGCAATGTTTGAGACAAAAATGCCTTGGATACGCAAGGTCTTTTTGATATGAGATAAAATGCTCAGATTCGCCTTTTTGTGCGTTATGGTGGGACTTGCGAGACTTGGAACTTTCCGCCCAATTCTCGTTCGACCGCCTCACCCCGTTTTATTTTCACAAATAAAAGAGTCATCTCGTGCACTTCGCTCTTCTTGCTTTCCGTTCTCTTTTTAGATCGAACACTTACAATGGTGAGAAAAGTTCTAGACTTAGAGCGTTTTCGGCCGAGCAATAGGATTTTGATGCAATTTACGCGTACGTGTGTCAATGACTTTTAATTCGAAGCTATTGCGCTAATTTCAGGTCCTCTTGCAAGGACTTATGGGACTTTAGGAAACATGAACCTTTGTTTCTCAAAGAATCGGTCTCAAAGCGATTCTCGACACAATCGTCATGAAGCCATTGAAAAACATTGGATAGAGATCTAGTATTCTCAGAGCACCAAAAGTAAGTTTTTGAAAGTAGCGAAACTAAACGGAGGTCAACCCCCCGATGTACTAACACGGTCGTGGTTGTGATATTTATGAGAATACATTTGACATCATGGCCAAGGGAGGCATTTAAGCTCGGTCCAATGAGTTCAGGATTCCATGTAAGGGCGGCAATCCGGGAGCAACAATCACGCAAAGCACGCACTAATTATGAATGACCGACGATAGAAATCTTTGCAATGTTGCCCCCATTAGAAAGCTAAGTGCTACTCCAATGCGTACATGTGACTTGAACCCGCACACATTGCTATCGAGTCGAGTTCTTTCGCGCCATGCAACGCCCACGGTAGCCAAAGGCAATGAATCACATATTTACTGAATGCGATTGCCGAGTAACACAATCACCTGCGTTGTGCTTTGGACGAGAGACGGGGCAAATTAGTGGCACCATGCAATCTTTCTTTCAGGCAATGAATGACCATCATTGCTGCTTTTATATATTTTTTGTTTGTAACTACAAGACAATTGCACTCGTTGTAGCTTGTATTTGTTGATATTACTCTTCGAGAGTTTCTATTCGTGGCTTGCTAGCCCTTCCATTGCCATGGTGTGAGCACGATTGATTGAGCTATGATCCCTCGTTCCTCAAGGCAATCATAGTTATGTGCCGAGGTTTTCGTGCGCCTTCCTATGCAAATAACGATGCAATTAGCTTGCTCCTCAGCATGTTTTCCTATCAAATGGACTCTTCCGTGGGTCGATAGACTTTGGATCTTTTTGAAGCAATCGATGTGCGCAAACTTTGCAAGGACTTGAAACATGATGGTATTGCAAATCATAGAGGAACTTCGGAGTCGAGGCCATCGGGGCACATGCATCGTCCCAGGGCGTCGTGGAAAAACGAGCGGTCGTGTACGTTGTAGGACTACGGTTCAAAAGGTTGTGGACCTTTCCGTGCGAATGAAGAATGTTCGTTTCGATGCAAAGGCATGCGTCCATCCTTTATCAACATCGAATGTTTCGCTAGAGGCCGATTCGTCGCACATCATTGACAGACTCATCGCATGTGTTCATGCACGTGTCATCGATCCTATCGATCGACCTATTTTTGTAGACCGGGGGAGTCTCTTTCCGTTTCGTTCGAGTGCAGTCGTTCTCTTTGAAACGGAAAGAGCGGATGGGGGTCAGACTCCTACTTTTTCGTCCTTTGCGTTGGTCCCTTTGCATTGCATGGATCTTGGGATGGAGCATCGTCATGTTTTTTTTTTTTTTCGTCCGGTGATTCCAGCGCATTGGTTTCCTATGCGTGAGCCATGCCTATTCCTTCGTTCCTATTCCCACGCATGGGATGGATGGATGGATGGAAGCAAGGGGCAAGCAAGGGGACGTTTCTCTCCGTTCGCCATGGGGTCTTTGGGGTGTGGAGCGGTGCTCTCTTTTCGATGGTTTGGAGCACCGTCCTTGGTGGGTCGAGACCGTGGACCAGGGGTGGACTTCTTTCCTTCCTTCCTTTCCCCCCCATCGATCGTGGGGTTGGATCCGTCCGACGAAAGGAGAGGAGGATGGGGTGAGACGTGTGGGGCATCCTCGACGGGGGGAGACAAGGGGGGACGCGTGTGGTCGGTCCCCAACCATGGCGAACGCAGGCGGTTTACGTGTGGTGATCAAACTCCCACGACGTAGCCAAGAAGAACCACGTGCACCACCCATCGAAACAGATGGCACGTGCCAGACCAGCACGAAGCGAAAGAGAGAGGTGCGTGGGACCCATGCATGGAAAACGACGAAGGACAACCATCCGATCTCGACCAGGAAAGTCTGTCCCCACACCCGAAGAGAACGTAGACGAAATACAGACCAGCGTACATGCGATGGAACACACGTGCGTCGACGAACCAAAAGATACCGTCCGTCCGAAACACCGGATGGAACAGATGCATGCGTGCAGTCGAGTCGATCCGTGAAACGTAACGGATCGTACCCGGACGAAACGCACGAAAACCAAATCCTCCCACGCCAGCAAACGGACGAGTCGTTCAAGGCACGAAACAGCACACGAACGTTCGTCCGACTCGTAAAAAAATAGACACAATAGCAATGCCACGCATGAAAACACCAGCTGACCGTCGCTACGATGCAGGAGGAAGATGCTGCACTAGGGCAAAAGAGGCCAGGGAACGTGGGACAGAAGCCTTCGAATACAGAAACAGACAAAGTAGGAAATCGTGTAGGGACAGATGATAGGACTGGGGATGATACAAATCATGCGAGTGACATTTGTAACAACAAACCGGGAGGGGGAGGGTTCACAGTTAAGCTGCCCAAACCCAGCACAGGTGCATCTCAGTTACCAAAGCCGTCAATCAAAGAACTGGAGACTGTGGTGGACAAACTGCAGAAGAGGGATGTGTACCTGATCTTTGCTGAGCCTGTTACGGAGGATGTCGCACCAGGTTACTTTTCCATCATTAAAAAACCAATGGACTTTAAATGCATACGGGACAAAGTACGCAACGGGCGCTACCAATCCTTTGACGAACTATGGATGGACGTGGAGTTAATGCTTAACAATGCCATGACCTACAATGAACCGCACACAATTTTCTACAAAGAAGCATATGCACTTCTTGCAGTTTCGCGCAAGATCGTTGAGCAAGCCAAAAGACGTTGGCAGAGGAAGGTTGTGGCAAAGATTGCAGCCACAGGGGATGAAAAGGTCAAGCTGCCAGAGGGCTGGGACACACCTGTGCCGTCTGGTTCTGTGCTGATTGATGATGAAGACAAGGGTGAAGACACCAACGCTCCTGTCAAGTTGTCAGTCAAAGCAGCAGCTGCAAACGAAATAAAAGAGCGGTTGGCCGAGGTCGAGCATGTGAACAAGCATGTTCATCTGAAGAAAAAACAGCGAAACCTTGGTGCTCTGCAGGGTGGTGCAAACGCAGAGGGTGTGCCTTTTGTTGACAAAAGTTGCTCCATGGTACCTCAGAGGTTTGCGCTACCAATTGAAGGCTATGCTCGCAGCATTTGCCGCTTTGCAGCTCGTTTGCATGGAAGGGCTAGAGAATTGTGCCTTGCAAGGGCCGTCCCATTTCTACCATGGGAGCCCTCAGGTCACAACATGTTTGGAGAAAGTACACAGACCTTGCCCGGTCGGTTGCACGTACCTTCAACTTCCAATCGACCAATGAAGAAAGACACAAATGACCCCATATCAGTGTTCTCACAACCACTTGTTGGTGTACGCCTGGTTGAGGAAACGACAGTTGCCAGCAAATCAACAGAGGACCATTCCTCAGCTCCTGGCTCAACGGGCACTGCTAGCCAGGATCCCACGCGCACTGAACCTGAAACTTGCAAAGACACCACGGAGAAGAATGTGGCAATTACTCCACCAGCTTCAGAGACAGCGGTGCCTGGACATAAGTCACCTGGTCTTTCCCCCACAGCACGCCCAGTCACCAGTGCTGGCTTACTTGAGAAGAAGCAGCCGTGGAATGGAACATTGGGAAACACCACCAGCTCTACGGCTGTGTCGCACAAGACACCACTGCATCAAGGGCAAAGCAGTTTTGGCATGGCGTCGAAGAGGCATGGAACAGAAGAAAAACGAAAGGCAGCCTCATCCTCTTCAGCAGATGTCAAACCTAGTCTTTTTCATAAGCAGCATAACCATGGCCGTTCTTCTGGTCATTTGTTGGTGCAGCAGTTGCAACCAAATCTTCCCTTCAAGTTGCAGCCCTCCATGAATCTCAAGACAGAGGAGAGTAAACGAGCAGTCCTTGCTGCTGTGCAGAAGCTGCAAGCCTACCAATCTGGCGTGCTTCAAGGCCAAGGGCAAAAAAAATAAACAGCTGTGACTCCTTGTTGTGAAAGGAGAAAGCTGCTGAAGGATGCGATTGTTGCCGATAGGGTGGTAGACCTCTATACGGAGGGCTGGATGCCTAGCCTATCCAGACCTTCCACCTTGTAATTCTTCCACCTGTGCATGGATGTCCATTGTCGCCAACCGTGTTGGGCCATCCATGTCTCATTTTTTTTTCGATTAAGATTTCTTTCCTTCGAACCTCTGCGTCGCACTGTGGTGCATCTGGTATCCTTGTCGTGTCAACAGGGTGGAATGGTTGGACTGATTTGCCATTGTGTCGATGATTCATGCCTTGTTCCTATTCTTCTGCATTGTGCTTGGGCTAGGGCCATGTTTCTATCTTTCCGACGGTGTTGACGTGGATGCAGAGCGTTCCATGTTTCGTTCTTTTCTTCTATTTTGGATCCAAGTTCCTTGAACTTGTTCCTTTCGTTCCTTCTTCTCTGGCTTGCCATTGGTTTTTTGTTTGGAAAGACAGACCACTGCACAAGGCATTCCATTCTTACGGTTCCATGGTTGACCAGGAAAGCACCTCCCCCTGTTCCACCCCAACCCAAACTTGGATGGGATGGAAGGTCCATGGATCGTCCCCAAGGGTGCTGTGGTTTCTTCTCTTGTCTTCTTTGGATGCATCCACCATGGTGGTTGGTACCAGTCGATCCCATCGAGGATGGATGAATCCATGGATGGAATCTGTGGATGGAACACAACGACGAAACCATCCCAACGCCATCCACCGCCCACCGACGACGCACCGTGCTCGTCGAAGGGAAGACATGCGCGCACGTTCGAGCTTGACCACGTGGAGAACCACGTGGACAACGAAACGCGGGAAGAAAGACACGTGCAGGAAGTGTCCGATCGCCAGAGGCAAACCCGAAGAACAAGCCGAGTACGTGACGGAAGTTGCAAGTGCGGATCCTGTCCAAGACGAGATACGAAAGCTGCAAAAAATCAATGCCAAACTCAAAGAAGTGATCGGAAAACTGGATGAAACCATCATCGGAACCACAGATGGACCCGAATTCGAACACGCGAGGCAAATTCCCACGCGAGAAGTGCTTCGAGCAAGGCTGGAAGCACAACCGCCGGAAGGGACTTGTCCTCCGGAACCACAAGCAGCCGTCAACACGAAGGAAAGAACATTGGTCGAAGATCATGCGAACCTACCGAGCCCATCCGCAGACGAAGACAGGAAGAAAACATTGGATCGACTCTCCCAAAGTCCAGGGACAGGAGCAGTGAGAACCAACATGAACATCGTATTTGTGAGCTCTGAAGCTGCACCCTGGTCAAAAACTGGTGGACTCGGTGATGTAGTAGGCTCACTGCCGTCTGCCCTTGCCAGCCGTGGACATCGGGTTATGGTGGTTGTGCCAAGATATATCAACGGTGTTACCGATGCTTTGTACGACGATGCTCAAGAAACAACATGTAAAGTCAACATCGACATGGGATACGTGTGTGGGCGGCATGAAGTGGGCTATTTCCACTTGAGGAAAGACAATGTTGATTGGGTGTTTGTTGATCACCCGGTCTTCCAACGTGCAGGCTCCCCATACGGGGATGAGGCTGGAGCATTCGGGGATAACCAATTTCGTTTCACACTGCTTTCCCTGGCCGGTTGCGAAGCTCCTCTCAATCTCGAACTTCAAGGATCTGTGTACGGAGAGAAATGTGTCTTTGTTGCAAATGACTGGCACGCTGGTATGGTGCCAGTTTACCTGGCAGCCAAGTACAGACCCCATGGAGTATACAGAGATGCGCGAAGTATTCTTTGTATACACAACTTGTCCCACCAAGGTGTCGAGCCCGCAACAACCTATGGTAATTTCGGCCTGCCAGGGGAATGGTATGGTGCCTTGGAGTGGGTGTTTCCTGAATGGGCCAGGGCCCATGAGCTGGACAAAGGGGAAGCTGTCAATATTTTGAAAGGGGCAACAGTAACAGCTGATCGACTGATGACTGTGTCGCAGGGCTATGCATGGGAAATCACCACCCCTGAAGGCGGCTGGGGCCTTGATCATCTGTTGCGTTCAAGGCAACACGTACTCAATGGAGTGACCAATGGTGTTGATTATACAGAATGGAATCCAGAGACTGACAAGCTCATAGAGAAAACTTTTAGCTATGCAGACTTGTTTGGAAAAGCCTTGTGTAAGGAGGCGCTACAGAAGCAGCTAGGGTTACCTTGCAGGCCTAACGCCCCTGTGATATGCTTTATTGGTAGATTGGACCATCAGAAGGGTCCGGACTTGGTTAGAGATTCGCTTGCTGAAATGGTGGGTATGGACGCACAGATTATCATGCTTGGGAGTGGAGATGTGGAGGTAGAGAGGTGGATGCGGTGGGCCGAGACTGCTTATCCAGACTCATTTCGTGGGTGGGTTGGATTCAGTGTTCCGACTGCACACAAACTGATTGCTGGTGCAGACATTTTGCTCATGCCTAGCCGCTTTGAACCTTGCGGCCTAAACCAGCTGTATGCAATGCGCTATGGCACTGTTCCAGTGGCTCACAGCACAGGCGGACTAAGAGACACAATAGATGACTTCAATCCATTCGCAAAGGGAAAACTCGGAACTGGTACCGGTTGGACATTTTCTCCTGCGGAGAAGTGGGCAATGCTTGGTGCATTGGAGATTGCAGTGGACACCTACCGGCACCACAAAGATTCATGGGCAGGCATCCAGCAACGTGGAATGACTCAAGATTTCACATGGGGTCACTCTGCGGAGCAATACGAGCAAATCTTTGAGTGGGCGCTCATGGATCCACCATACGCCTGATGATAGACACAATCCCTGCTTGCTTACTTGCTGGTATTCTCAAGTACACAACATTCCTCTCAATTTATTAAGTGTATACTTCTTATGTACATCGTGCAAACTCGTCCTGGAGCTAGCACCAAGTACTGACACATAATCCATGCCTAGTATTTACAGCTTTCCTTACTTGAAAGGGCTTGCCTCGCCCAAAATCTCGATTGTATGCATCATCTGGCGTGTCTCATGATGCAGGAACCTGGCGACAGCGTTTTGAAACTCTTGGTTGGTGAAATAATGACTACTGTACGTTGCTGTTGGCAGGTATCCGCGCTGGATTTTGTGTTCGCCTTGTGCTCCGGCTTCTACCCGAGGCAATCCTTTCTCAATTGCATATTCGATGGCCTGGTAGTAGCACAGCTCAAAGTGCAGGAATTTGTAGTAGTCCCCGAACTTGCACCCCCAGTTCCGGCCAAACAAGCAATCTTCCCCGATAAAATTGAGTGCTCCGGCGATGATCTCATCGTCTTCTGTGGCCACCACCAGGAGCACATCGTCGGCCATTTCTTCCCCTACTAGATGGAAGAAGTCTCTGGAAAGATAAGCCTGCCCCCACTTGCGATCGGTAGTGTTGCGGTAGAAGCTATAGAATGCATCCCAGTGCTTTGGTTGGATATCTCCGCCTGTCAGCCTACGGATCTCGACAGAGCTTGCGGTCACCTTCTTCCGTTCTTGCCGTATGCTTTTCCTTTTTTTCTGTTGGAGTTCTCCTAGGAAGTCGTCGAAGGTACGGTATCCATTGTTCTTCCAATGGTACTGCATGCCAATCCTCTGCAGGAACCCGGCTTGTTTGAGTTCTTCCCATTCTTCTTGAGTGTTGAACGTGATGTGGAGGGAGGAAACTCCCAATGCATCTGCCACTTGCGGGAGTGCACTGGAGACGGCTTTGGCGATCTCTGGTGTATCAGGACTGTTTCGTACCAAGAGTCTGTTTCCAGTGGCTGGGGTGAAGGGCACGCAGGATTGCAGCTTTGGGTAGTAATTCTGTCCACCGTATTGGAAGTAGGCGGACGCCCAGCTGTGATCGAAGACGTATTCACCGTAGCTGTGGCTTTTGAGATACATGGGCATGCACGCGAGTAGTTTTCCTGTGTTGGTTTCATGGGCCACGAGGTGTTTCGGTTGCCATCCCGTCCTTTTTCCCACGCTTCCGCTTCTTTCGAGGCAGGACAGGAACTGATGTTTGAGGAACGGATTCTTCACTTCTTGTCCGTTCCAGCACGCATCCCATTCTTCTTTGGACACATCGAGGATGCTTTCGACGAGTCTCAGTTGCACTTGTGCCTCTTCCGTGTCTCGTACGGCGTTGCAGATCCCACACCATCTCTTCCTTCTCCTTGGTACCTTCGTTCTTCCATGGTGCGCTCGCGGCGTGCTGGTGTTGTTTCGTGGTGCGTTCTCCATCGTGCCACAGCCACTGTCGCTCGCGCACGCTTGTGTTTCGTGTGTGCGACGTGACGTCGACACCTGCTCTCTTCCGAGTGGCCACCAAACGTTGATGCCTCTCCTCTCCTCCTCTCTCAGCCACACACACGAGCCCAAGGCAGAGAGAACCGAGGGAGGGAAGAGGGAGAAGGGTTCCCACATCCGTAACCGTATCCGTTCGAGTGGTTCCGATACGGACGTGGGGGAGGGTGGGACCAACCGTCGAAACGTCACGTCGAAGCGAGAGAGACAAGAGCGGCGAACGAAGGAAGCAGCAAGGCGAAAGGTAGAGACGACGACGTGGACGTCGATCGAAGGTGAATAACATGGCACGTGCGTTGCAAGCGACGAACGGGTGCTGGAAGGATCGAAGGAACAGGAGGAACGGATGGAAACCGTGGCGAAAGGAGAACGTGGCGGCGCGTGCTGTGTTGACGCCAGGGAGGACAGAAGCCAAACAACAAGAACGTAGAGATTCCGTGAAAAAATGCAGGCTGATCACCGCCATCAAAACACCCTACCTCAACAACGGAAAGTTCGACCTGGAAGCGTTCGATCGACTCGTCGAAATGCAAGCCAACCAAGGTGTCGAAGGGATCATCGTTGGCGGCACCACCGGAGAAGGACAACTCATGTCGTGGGACGAACACATCATGATCATCGCGCATGCCGTCAACAACTACGGCAATCAATTGAAAATCATCGGAAACACCGGAAGCAATTCCACGCGAGAAGCGCTACACGCCACCGAACAAGGGTTCGCCGTGGGCATGCACGCAGCGCTGCAGATCAACCCGTACTACGGGAAAACGTCCGAAAAAGGATTGATCACGCATTTCCAAGCAGTCATGGACGAAGGACCCTGCATCGTGTACAACGTGCCTGGAAGAACAGCACAAGACATCACACCGCGAGTGGTGGAGAAAATGGCAGAACATCCCAACTTCCTCGGCATGAAAGAATGCACGGGAAACGAGCGGATCTCCAATTACACGGCTCAAGGCATCACTTGCTGGAGCGGGAATGACGACGAAGCGCACGATGCAAGGCACCAGGCAGGAGCAACGGGAGTGATCTCCGTCACCTCAAACGTCGTGCCTGGCATCTTTGCCAAGCTTATGGCCGAAGAAGATGGCGAGCTAGCCACCAAGGTAGCTCCCCTGGCAAATTGGTTGTTCAGGGAGCCAAATCCCGTGGGGATCAACACGCTCATGGCCATGACAGGGTTGGTCAAGCCAGTGTTCAGGTTGCCGTACGTTCCTTACAGCAAGGAACTCAGGGAAGAGGGAGTGCGGATATTGAATGACTTGGGTTTGGACAGTATCCCGGGGGTAACAGAGGTAAGGGCTATGGAGGATGAAGAGTTCACAATCCTTTCCAGGTACTGAGCATCTTCTATTGATCGGACAACTACTCTTTACAATGGCACATTCCTGAAAGCGAAAAGTACCAGTGCCACCAGCGAGTTTTCCCAACGGTTCAGGGAAAACCACAACGGGGGATGTAAATGTCAATTGAGGTTCTCTTGCATCATTATTACTCTCGTTTTTTCATAATCAGGTGTATATGACCTCTTCATAGCGTACGTAGTGTAGGAGGCCTTGGACTTATTCTGTTCAGTATGTTCTCGCAAAATCAATCGACACAAAGCAATCACAAAAAGAAGAGGTGTTAAGGGAGCGGCTCCTGCCCGTCTGCCAGACGGTTCACGTGCAGATATGCATCGGTACCGTATCCCTCCATAGAAATTATCTGCAGATCCCCACCAAAGTAACGGGCGTACAACCTGCTGATGGGGAGACCGTAACCATACCCTGCCAGAACACTGGGTCCGGATCCAATGTCCTCCTCATCCATCAAATTTATTGCTGGGAACTTTGCAGTGGAGTACAGGTACGTCCATATTTTCGGCATACCGCTGCGGGGGATGCCACCACCTTCGTCGCTCACCTTGATGGTGACGTCCTCCTCCCCCTCTGCCACAATGATACGTATAGGAGGGGCTATCCGCTCCATGTCATCCACGAATCTGTCTTGAACTGCCCTAAGAGAGTTCTTGATCAGCTCAAAAAGCATGTGATGCAGGTGCTCCGGCACGTAGGCAAAGGTGAAACCTGAGTTCCCGTAGATCTGCACGTCGGGCGCATCTCCGTACTCCCTGTAACATATGCTCCTCGCATCTTCGATCGCTTCTTCCGCTACCCTGACGGGGCACACTTTTTTACAGATCAGGCCTATGTAATCTTCTCGCGGCGGATCATGCAAGGATATGTGTTGTCCAATGAGCATTCGAATGCCAATTCGGGACATATAGAAACCATCCAAGAACTGGTGGATTTCGGGGAGCTTCCCCAACCCTTCCTCGTCTTCTGCGTTGAGTTCCTTTTTCAGCATGTTGACTCCCAGCGCCATCATGGGCACGACGTTGTTGTGTCTCGTCTTGATCTTTCGAAGCAGATCTGTGAGTTTCGCTTCGTCGTTCATGTCTTTGACCTCTGGGAACTCCCGCAGTTCCCGGAAGGATTCGATGTACCAATCTCTGACTTTGGCCACGGGTGGTTTGGTGCACAGTCCGAGGGGTAGATTGTCCACTTCCACGACACGATGTGCGAGCCTGACGGGCAGTTCTTTGTGCAAGAACTGCGCCGACACGAGCATTTGCCTTTCGATCGGAAACGCACCGAAATCGAGCATGTATTTGAGGCTGACTCCTACTTGTCTTTTGGTGGCGCAGCGGTAGATGTCATCCAGCACGTCTCCAGGCACCGCATCCTTGAGCTTCCTCGCCATCCGTTTGGCCGTGTGGGTGGCCACGCGTGCCATGGCAGACGCCTCGCACACCGATGCTGCGTGTTGGTGTCGTCGTGGGTCTCGTTCTCCTTCGCCAGCCACGTGCGTCCCACCATCCGTTTCGACGTGATGGATCGAGGGAGGCCCATCCATCCCCACCGTCTCCTTCGGGTTCGAACCCCAGGCGATCCCTTTCAACCTGGAACGCGAAAGGGAAGACGATCGGGTTCGAAACCGAAAGAAGGTAGGATCCGATCCACACCCCAAGAACCACACGAAAGAAAAATCAGACGAAGTTTACGAAGATGGAAAGGGCAGTGGTGGCGGGAAAAGAAGGCGAGGCGTGGGACGTAACAGACGTCGACGTGCCATGCGAACAACGTGCGTGGAACACGCCGTGGAAGCGTGATCCGTTGATTCAGGGACGAAGAAACGACACACGCGTGGTGCGAAGGACAGCTGCGCAGCGTACGAGAAGAGGAGCTGCGTGTGTAGGACCCAACCTGGCGGACAGGTGAGAGGCAGAGTGCATCTCACAATCCATGGCGTGATCCGATATGATGGAAGGAGACAGAAACGTGGAACCTTGCAAGGAAAAAGCAAGAAAAACGCGTTCGGACCAAGGCAATGGGACAATCCGATCCAGCACAGCGAGAAGGAGTCGCAACGGCCAGGAGCAGGAAGTGCTATGTACAGATTCGATTCCAACCCACGCGAAACCACCACCAAAGCACGTGAACCAACAAACCAGAGAGAATAGGAAAGACTTTCACCTGAACGTAGCGGTGACCCTTGCGACCAGACAGTGAATCAGCCAGCAGCAGGACGTTCGCTTCCAGGAGAGCCGGCGCTGCGATGGGTGCTACGTCTTTCCAAGCGCGATTTGTTCACCATGGCAAGTCCCACCAGCGCGGATCCAGCCATGCACAGATAGAAAACATCTTGCCATACAATTCCTTTGCTGGCCATCCACTTGTCCTGCAGAGTACGATAGATGCGACGGTACTTGGCCTCTTCCATGCCACGGCGTTGGTTTTTGAACCTGGCTTTATTCCTCGCTGCTTCTTGTTTTTCCTCTTCCCACCACTTGATTCTGTCTCGTTCCGCTTGTCTTTTCCTTTCTTCGTCCATTTCTTTCTTCCAGTAGTACCCGGACTCTTGGTAGAAGCGTTTCTCGAATTCCTTCCAGAACTCGTCCCCGTCCCATTCCCTTCGACCGTGGTTGGTCTCTCGTTTCCCGTGCCCACGACCAGAGAAGCTTGCAAATGCATGGATTCGATCGTAGGATTCTCTTTTCTTCTTGTTTTTGAGCAATTCGTACGCTTCGTTGACTTTTCGGAATTGTTCGGTCCCATCTTCGCCCAGGTGGGGGTTGGTGTCTGGATGGCTGGCCAACACTTTCAACCGATACGCACGCTTGACGTCATCGTCGCTGCATCCTCGTTCGAGTCCGAGTGTTCGGTAGGGATCCATCCACTCCCATTCGCACGCAACCTCCACCTGCGAACGCGCGGCTGCGTCTCCCGCGCACGACAGCGACGCGCGGACGCTTCCACCACGTCGTCGATCCACCGGTTCCCTTCCCAACTCGATTCACAACCCCTCCTTCCATTCCCACCCTCCCGTTTGGTTCCACGGGTTCGGGACCGTCGTGGACCGTCTGTCTTTTCGGTCCATGGACCGTGTGGGGGTGGCAGGCCGTCCTCGACGACGAAACACACGTCGACGCACACGTGCGCGCGTCTTGCACGTCGTCTTCTTCGTCTTCTTCGTCGAAGCCGAAGCAGCAGCGATCGCGTTGCATCGCACATCTGCACGTGGCACTCGAATCCAGCTCGTTCTGGAACGAAGCGTGCAGCGCAGGCGATCCAGGCGTGGACGAACCATGCGCGACGAACGTGCTGTGGTGTGGACGCAGATGTTGGGGATGGCGATGGCGGTGGGACGTGGTGAGACGAAGCGAAACGAAACGAATGGGAAGGTGGATGGCATGCCTACCGAAAGAGACGAAACAACACGTGCATGCGACGAAAGAAAGGACGCTGACGGAACGTGTGATCGCCGTACGACCGTGCGAACTGCCACCCACGCGTGCGTAGCAGTGATGGCCGAAGAAGATACCATCCTGGGAAGAACGAGCTCGGAGGTGAGAGGAACACGGAAAAGAGAGATCTTGCGAAGCACGTCGTGGACCAGAAGCTGACGAAGACCGTGTCCAATCGATCGACTTCCATCCTCTCACGAAAAGAGCATCGGAGTACCTTCTTCGTTCGGACAATGGATGGGTAGGGTGGCAGGAAACATCTTGGACACCCTTCAGAACAACCCAAAAGCTCTGTACGTGGAACTTGGAGTGATCATTTACGCATTCGTGGCAGTGATGATTTACATTCGAGGTAAAAGACACAACCTGGGCGTGGCAAGAGCTTGGACGAAGAAATTCCTGCTTGGCGGTGGGATCGTGCCCAAAAACTTCAGTCGACTGGACACTGGAGAGGAGGGAGAAAAAGCAGTTCTGTTGAAGGAATCCCCGCATGAATTTAAATTCTACGCTTCAGGAAGACGTTTTTGCGAGAGCATGGATGGGTTCATTCAATTGAAGGTTAGGCAGGATGTGGTGTCAATCTTTACGTCTATCTTGTACCCGACCATGGATACAGTCACCATGGATGTATTCATGAACGATGAAAGTATGGATGATTTCGTATTCGCTGTGGCTAAGAGAAAATTTGCTACGAAACTTCACAAAGAACAGAAAGATTTGAACGAGTTTGCTTCGATCGTTGATATTCCGGCGGAGCAAAAAATGTTCTGGCCCGAAGAAGGCTTCTGTGCTCTTGGGGAGTTCAAGGAAACTTTCGGTACGTTGCGTTCCACTTGGAGATATTCCTCTGCAGCCCGGTGATTAATCGATTGAAATAATATACGCTATACCAAGATAATCATATGCGGACAGTTGCATGTGTATGAGGGCTTGCTTGAACCGGCTGGCGCAAGGTGTTTACATCTTTTGCAAACAAGTGACCTTGATGAACTGACATTTGCATTCGACAATTTTGAACAGGTGGGATATTCGACAATGGTCTTGCATGCCACATCTTGTCTACAATGAAGGACCAGGACCTGTTCAAGCATCTTGCGTTTATTCACATCTCAGATCAGTTCCCTGGCTCCATCCATAAGAAAGTGATTCGATTCAAATTTATCTTGCCTGCGGCCTCCGAGATGAGCAGCCTGGAGCCGATGATGCAGTTGGTCTTTGTTGTGATTGATTCAGTTGGGTTGTACAAACTGAGCCCACATGCAAAGCAGAAATCTGGCAAGCATCGAGCAGCAGCAAAGGAGAAGGAGGCAAAATCAGCCGAGCAGGAACGTCTGAATGCTATGAGAGAGAAGAAGGCCGAGCAAAGAGCAAAGGAACGTGCAAAGATGACACCATCTCAGATCGAAAAGGAGGAAGAAAAGGAAAAGCAAAGGCTTATGAAACGGCGCATGAAGGTCTCATCTGGCGGACGAAGATGATGATGCCTGGATCGTTTTCTGAATAAATTGCATCAAAACACTCCATATTCTTGCTTCTCTTCTTGAAGGAGTGGATCATTCTCGACTTCTTCTTCGCTTATTGGTGGTAGCCCTTTCATTTTTCTCTTCAAGTTGTGTTTGTGCCAATCCCCCTTGAAATGCTCTCTGTATTTTCCTGTGTCCTCAAAAATTGCACCACAGGTGGCACACCTTTTACCTGCACTGCCCTTGCTCCCCATGCTGATGGCTACTTTGACTCCCTCGGTGGTGCTGCGTTGCCCAGTGTTCATAGCTTCCGCATTGCTTGTTTGCTGTAATTGGAGGGATTCCAAGCCTTTTTCCACCAAATGTACGTCCGATACCCCTTCCTGCACAACAGCCAAGGACAGAACTTCGAGCTTCCCTTTTCCGTCCGACTGCTTGTGCACAAAACTATCAAATTTTCGGAAGCTCCCTGGGTCAATCAAAACGGTGAACGCTGTTCCCTCTTCCATTGCCGATTCCCTCTCCACTTGTGCATTTTCTGCCCTCAACAGTTCTCGAAACTGCTGGTGCAATGCTTTCGGCAAGGCCACTTTGAGTCTCATTTTGGCTCTTTCGATCGGGAACACTTTTTGGATGGAAGGTATAGCTTCCATGGCTTGCTGTTTGGCTGTCTTTTTGGGATCTACCGCAAAGTGCAATTCTTTCAGGGTCCTTTCTATGATGCCAGCTGGATAAGGTCTTTGTGTCTCCGGGTTGACGCATTTGTCCACCACAATGGACACGACGTCCTTGAACAAGGTCGCGTATTCTAGTTCCCTCTCTTTGTCGGAAACCTGCAGTTCTCCTTTCTGGAGAATGATTTTGACGATCTCCACTTGATCCGTCGTCCCAAAGACACGTTGGAGATCTTCTTGGCTTGCGAACACACCTTTGGACACGTTGCTGAACACACTTGTGGTTTGCACCACTTCGTCCAGGTCCGTTTCAATGCCGTTCCTCCAGTTCAGCACTTTGTTCTTGTAGCATGCGATCTCGAAACGCACGCCGCCTTTCTTGTACCGCACCACGGCGACGTTGGTGAGCCGCTTCTGACCTGCACGTGGACGTCGATGTCCGTCGGTGGGTTCCACGACGCGCATCCGTCAGCTCCACGTCCAAGTGGTTCGTTTCGTCCGTCCATGCTTCTTTCGCATCTCCACCAGCGCACGTGCACGTACCGATCGGTTGGAAGACACCGCGCGACATGACGTTCGCGTGCGCCGCTTGGTTGGCGAACCACGACAGCGCCACACGTCTTCGAATCGACACCACCACTCCTGGTTGGAATTGGTGCACTGGGAGGTTGAACGATACGCAGTTGCATGCAATCCTACCAGACGAAACGAAAACACATGTATGTACAAGGAAAGGTGGGATGCAACACACCACCACAGTCCAAAACAAAAGAGTTGGGTCTACGATGCACCGACCAACGCATCAAGGTCGCGCGGAGATCCCTTGCGCAGATCCAAGTGTGGAGGATCGCCTGCCAAGTCCACCTGGATCGTGTCTCCGTCTTCAAACTGTCCTCGCAAGATGCCCTTGGCAATGAGTGTCTCCAGCTGGGACTGGATGGCACGTTTCACAGGACGTGCACCGAAAGTCGGATCGTAACCAGCATCGGCCAAGAAGTTTACCGCCCCATCGGTCATTTCCAAACTCATCTTGCGCTCTGCCAAGCGCTTCCTCACCCTGTCAAGCTGAATATCCACAATCTTGCGAATTTGGCTCTTCTTCAACGACTCAAAGACAATGAACTCGTCCACACGGTTCACAAACTCGGGCCGGAAGTGTGCCCGCACAGCATTCATAACGCGCTCTTTGGCAACTGCTTCAGCCGCTGAACTAGAAAATTGGTCCTCAAGACCATCGCTTGGAGCAGCGTCCAAGAGGTATGACGAACCAAGGTTCGAAGTAAATATGATCACCGCATTGGTGAATGACACCATGCGGCCTTGAGAGTCTGTCACGCGTCCATCGTCCAGTACTTGTAGCAAGACATTGAACACATCGGCATGCGCTTTTTCAACCTCATCAAACAAAATTACTGTGTAGGGCCTGCGTCGGACCGCCTCTGTGAGCTGTCCACCCTCCTCGAACCCCACATATCCAGGGGGGGCACCAACCAGCCTTGACACACTGTGCTTTTCCATATATTCGCTCATGTCAATTCGTACCATGGCCTCCTCGGTATCAAACAAAAATGCCGCCAGACTCTTGGCAAGCTCAGTTTTGCCCACACCTGTTGGTCCCAGGAACATGAAAGAAGCAATGGGCTTTCCAGGATCTGACAAACCAGCTCTGGACCGTTGAATGGCCTCAGCCACGGATGTGACAGCTTCATTTTGTCCGACCACACGTTTGTGAAGCTCATCTTCTAGGTGCAACAGCTTGTCCTTTTCTGTCTGTTTAAGCTTTGCAACTGGGATACCAGTCCACTTTGCTATTACTTCGCAGATGTCATCTTCGGTCACTTCCTCTCTGAGCATGCTACCTCCTTCCTTCTCCGCATTTGCAAGGTTCGCTTCAGCTTCTTCAAGCTGTTTTTGGAGCTGCAACAGAGAACCATATTTGAGCTCAGCAGCTCGGTTCAGGTCATAGTCTCGTTCCGCCTGCTGAATCTCAATGTTCACCCGGTCCACTTCGCCTTTAATACTCTGAATCCTGTCCATTGCCCCTTTCTCAGCTTGCCACTTGTCTGCGAGCAGCTTCTGATCAGCTTTCAGAACATCCAAGTCTGCATCAAGTTTCTGCAACCGGTTGGCAGCCGACCGATCGCTCGGGACTGCTTTCGACAAAGAAAGCTTTTCCATCTCAAGCTGTAGGATTTTCCGGTCTATTTCATCCAGTACTAGAGGCTTTGAGGTGATTTCCATCTTTAATTTTGCGGCGGCCTCATCGACCAGATCAATGGCTTTGTCAGGCAAAAATCGATCTGCAATGTACCGATCGGAGAGTACAGCAGCTTCCACAAGGGCGCTATCTGAAATTTTCACCCCATGGTGTAACTCATACCTCTCCTTCAAACCTCGAAGTATGGAAACCGTATCTTGCACATTCGGTTGACCCACATAGACTTGCTGAAATCGCCTCTCTAAAGCTGGATCCTTCTCAATATACTGCCTGTATTCATCCAGTGTGGTTGCACCTATGCACCTCAGCTCACCTCTCCCTAGCATAGGTTTCAGAAGGTTGCTGGCATCCATAGCTCCCTGTGTGGCTCCTGCTCCAACCACGGTGTGAATTTCATCGATGAAAAGGATGATTTTACCACTGCTGTCTTGGACTTCTTTCATCACGGCTTTAAGACGATCTTCAAATTCACCTCGGAACTTCGCACCAGCAATGAGGCTACCCATGTCTAAGGCCATGATTTTACGATCCAGAAGGCTCGCAGGAACATCCCCTTCCACAACTCGCTGAGCAAGGCCTTCAGCAATAGCTGTCTTACCGACGCCTGGTTCGCCGATGAGTACGGGATTGTTCTTGGATCTTCTGGACAGAATTTGAATTGTCCTTCGAATCTCATCATCGCGTCCAATGACTGGATCTAACTTGCCATCCTTTGCAAGCTCTGTAAGGTCCCTAGCATACTTGGTCAGAGCCTCGTACTTGGACTCTGGATCTTGATCTGTGACCTTGTTTGAGCCTCGGACTTGCTTTACGGCGTCCTCCAGTTTGGCTCGTGTGATCCCTGCCTTGGACAGCAGGGACGTTCCAAACCTCGTATCATCAAGAAATGCCAGCAACAAGTGTTCTACTGATATGAATTCGTCTTCCATGGCTTTTGCTCTGAGTCTGGCATTGTCAACTAGGGATTCTAAGTTTCTGCCCAGCACCTGGGAGCTGTCTCCGGTGACTTTGGGTTGCTTTCGGATGTAGGCATCGGTCTGATCCAACAGGTTGGAATTATCAGCCCCAGCTTTCGTCAGGATTCTTCTTGCAAGTCCGTTTCTCTGTTCGAGCAGCACTTTGAAGATATGTTCGGTTTCCACGATTTGATTCTGGTATTGCTTGGCTACTTCTGGTGCACCCAAGATAGCTTGCCAAGCTTTTTCGGTGAATTCATTCTGCGAGATTTGTTTCCCTCCACCTCCTGCGGCTGCACTAGCTGCGAAATTTCTCCTTGGCATCCCTCCGGACATCTTCGCACTGTGCAACGGTGTGTATCGGAAGGCATCTTTCCCGTACATCCTGCGCGCAGCCACCGTTGCGGTGGGTAGGGCGTGCGTTTTCCAGGACGCATCTCTTCTGTCGCATTTCGCCTTCGCAACGGCGTCTTTCTTCCAGTTTCCACGAAGCGTTTGGAAGGCTCTGGCCATGTCGCGTTTGTCGTTGAATCGCCACGTTCGTTCGCAGCACCGTCGCCACACGTGTCGCATCGACAAGTGAACTCGTCCGGTGTCGGAGGAGCCCCCTCGTGTGCATCCACACAGTTGTGATCCTTTCGATGGACGACAGCCTTCGACAGTTGTGAACCGACCTCGGGGGGAGGACACGTCGGCACGGTCAATGGGGAGTGAGTGGATTCCAGAGCCATCCGGAAAGACCCAGAAGCTACGTCAAAGGGGGGCATAGACGAACGATGGGTGTCGCCAATGCCCCCCTTTGGATGGTGCGAATGTCCGAGGGAAGCAGCAGTGGACATCCCAACTCCGACACGTAAGGACAGGGGAAGAAAACAGACCCATGGAAGGGAAAGAGGTCGAGGAGGAAGTAAGAGGATGCGATGCAGGTGGGGAAAAAATGGAAAGAATGCATCCATCCATCGTTTATTCTCAAGCACGCCCTTTGGTGGACCCAGATGAATCCTTGGGCTCCGAAGGATACACCGGAGTACGGTAGTTGGCAGCCTGGAGACATAGTTCATACACCATCCACCAAACGGCATGCAAAGGAGCAACAGCAGAGATACGCAGCTTGGCCCCTGTAAACAGCGCCTTGGGTCCTCTTTGGGTGGAGAGTGCCACGGCGGTTGCCAATGCACTGCGCCCTGCATACGCCTCGTTGGTCATTTTGACCGTCTGAATCACGTCAAATGGTGTAGTGACTGCAGCAGCCACCGCGCCAGCCAAAGCACCTGAGCAAAATAGCTCTTGCGTATTCGGCTGCCTGCCTGTTTTCTTCTCCAACTTCTCTTTCAAGAGATCAACGATGAAGAAATTGATCACGAAGAACGGAATTTCGCGACTAAGGGTCTCCTGCCACCCTTGGAACAAACCCAAACCCCCTCGCTTGCGTACAATGGACTTGGCAGTCAGCCACATGGTCCCATCTCCACTTCCGACTTGCATCTGTTTTCGAATAAGCTCCCTTGGCACCACTACAATGCAGGCGGCGGTCGCTCCTGCCACGCCAGACAACACCTGCACTTGGGCAGGAATCAGGTATCTTGCTTTGGAAAGCATCTCGCGAGAGAATTCCTTGGCAAATTGGCGCACTGCCGAGGAAGGAACTGAGCCAAACGAAGACCAAGCCCCACGATACAGACCACGCACGCCCCCTGCAAACAGATCCCTGCAACGGTTCGCAGACACATCTTCCTATGTCAGCAAGATTGCAACAAGGAAGGATTCTATCCACGTAATCGAACATGGGGTTTGGTTCCAAGACCGAGTCTTCTGCGAGGTACGATACCACTTACTTTCGTCCCGACTGTATCCGCGTCACAAGCGTGGTGAGCGGATACACGGCGAGATTGGACGTCACAGCCGCTACGCCACCGGCTACGAATGGCAGCCAATGCCCTGTATCATGAAGGGAAGATCTAGTCAGCGTTTCCGAACGTGACGCAGCATGTCATTCTATCATTTCACCTCTCCTTCCATTCGTGTCATTCCTGGAAACCGTCCCGCCACAGCACTCACCTTGCCGCTCCTTCTTCTGTCCCACCGCCATGCTTCCTTTCTCCAGGCGGAAGACTCGCACGTCTTGTATCCTCCTGGAGTAGCTGGAGAGACCACGTGCGCGGACAGCTCCGCCTTCGCTTTCGCCTTCGTGGAAGTTGCACCGGTCCGTTTGAGAACCGAAATCTCCTCTCCTATGGCGAGAGACTCTTGTTTCGTCATAGGACAGATAAAATCAGGATGGAACCCAAACATTGCCATCGGCCATTGCAGCATCGTAAATGGCAGGGGAGACGAACAAGGATGAGCTCCAAAGATGCTTGATGCTTTTCGACCAAGCGTTGCTACGACTCGTGAGTTGGATCACTGACAAAGGATTTCGCGCAATCCGAGAACAAAGCATGCATGGTGAAAAGAGCAAATCTGAGTTTGAATCTCACATGAACAAAGTTTCAACTCTGAATGCCCATTCATAGCATTCGGTTTGCATATAAACGTTCTTGAAGCCACTGCCTCTGATGATTTGGAAGCTTTGGGGGAAGGAATTTGACAATTTGAATGCGCGGCTAGAATTGCACACTTGTCGTAGAAAGCATTGGGAGATATGGACAAAATAACATGCTCGTTCATGGTACAATAATGCAACAACTGCTTCACTAAGTTTGAAGTTGGGGTCCATACCTCGGGCCAGTAAAATTGTACGTGGCATTACGTAGTGTATGGGTTGTGACAACCAATCATCTTAGAAAAAGGCACAAGAGCATCGTAACCATACTTTGTAATTTTCATTGATAGGAGCAATATTAGGCTGTACGATTCCATGGCTCTCTTTTACGAAACTAGCACACTAATCAAATGCGAAAGTGCTGGTAATTAGTATCTTCGGACATGGCACCGGTTTTTGCAGATGTTTCGTGTGTACATTACATCTTTCAATCATGGGAGGGGACAATATGCCCCATAACCAACTTGTAGTTTTCTAACTATCTCGTGAAAAGATAATAAGTCAAGCCTTGTTATGGAGATAGAATTGGACATGGTGAGGAAGGAACGTGAGGAGTAGCTTTGCGCGTAGTAATGGGATTGTGGAATGCCAAATTTGCTTGGTTGCAAAATTACAAGCGTGTAAGGATAAGTCACTTTAGAAATTGTTGCACGGACATTGCACCTCAAGGAAGTAAGAAGGATGAAAAAATAGCCACATGCAAGTCAAGCTCAAAGACTAGACAGAAGTGACAGTGTAAAAATAAAACTGTCAACTTTGTAGCGTACCAACATTGGAGAATAGAAAGATTGTGGTAGTAAGGAATCCTCTGGAAGTCGGTTATTGTTAGCAAGTGACTCCTATGGAAACAGGAATGATCAAACACGCGAGAAGCGTAGACTTTACCTTCCGTTACACTAGTATGAGCATGCCAAGGACTGCCGATGATATTGTGAGTTTGTAGGCCTATGAAATTCGATCACTCGTAAGCTCGTAGGTGACATGCTTGGATGTGGTAATCTTACACATAATAGTTACGACTGATGGCACCAAGATTGTGAAAGGAGGCACACTCTCGTTATTTTGCAACGTACGATGCAGAACAGTTTTCATAGTTTGTAGAACAAGTAATCGGCCTATTTAATTTCTGGAATCGCTTTCAATAAGTTGGTTGTGCAACAGTGCTTTCGGCACATTGGTGAACGTAATGTCAAATAGGCACATTTCTCGTATGGGAAACAGAAACATTTCATCTATACATATAGAAAAACCAGGACCTAGAACTGATTGGCAATGAAATAGCATCAAACTCAAAGAAATGTGTGACTATATTACAATGTAAGTTATTATTTGGAAGATGTTCGAATAAGTCAGCCCTAGCTGAATGAATGCCTATGAGTAGGCGGTAAATCTAATTTGAAGATCCCATTGCGGAGCTTGCACTCAATAACATTACGGTGACATTCTGCACAAAATCTCAGAAGGACTTCCAGGCCGAAGTGGAATCAGCTGGCAACAGCCATAGCTTTACTCGTAGAACGAGTCATCCGTGAACGAGTGGCTTGGAGATTTGATTTCTTTTGCACTGGCATTCCTGGCGAGCCTTTCCTCTTTTCTGCTTTCTTTTTCTTGATCACTTTCAGAGCACTCCTCTTTGGACTTTGCTTCTCTTCAGTTTCCGGGTTTGCTGTGGAAATAGTCTCTTCTGCAGATTTTCTTGGGGTGACTGACGTCTTCTTCTGAACTGAAGGCACAAAAGCTGTCGTTCTTCCTCCGCATGTGATAAATGTGATGGCTTTGCCATCGACCTTGGCTCCCGCTTGCTTTCTCCAACGGTGGTGAAAAATCCAATCCTGTGGGTAGTCTTCGTAATTTGCATCCCACTCGCATGCTTTGGTAATGACCTCATTGATTTTTGTGTGCATAAGTGCCATTTGTGCAGTGCTTAGGCTATTGCAAGGTTGTTCCGGGTGTATTCTGGACTGGTAGAGAATCTCATCTGCAACCCAGTTTCCTATTCCAGCTGCAAATGTTTGATCCAAAAGCACTGCTTTGATTGGTGCCCTTCGATTGGGTATCAGTTCCGCAAACTGCTTAAGTGAAGGCATCTCCAGCAAAGGATCAAAGCCAAGTTTGTTGATAGGAGCTTCCAGGATGGGATCCTGGTTGATTCTGATCTTACCAAACCTCCTTGGATCTGTGTACGCAAGCTTCATACCGTTGTCAAAGAGAACATCCATTTTCCAGAACCTGGGAGGCCAAGTCTCATAGTCTGTCTTGAATCCTTTGTATTTATGGGATGGTGTGCCATCGATGGAGATGTTGCCAGTCATGCCCAGGTGAAACGTGAGGCAGGGTCCTTGATCGAATTCAAGCCAGAAGGAAGTACTTCCCCTTCCTATGGGTTCCGACGATCTTTCTGCCGCAGATGATTTTCTTGACATTTTCTGGTGTTTCATTGTCGTACACTTTGGTGTCGTCTGCGACCTCGACGTGGGCGATGACGTGGCCCAGGCAGGTGGCGTGCACCCGTTTGCGTGCGGCCTCTACCTCCGGGAGTTCCAGCATGGTTCCCTTGCGCAATCTTCAAGTTCCTCGAGCTCCTTCCACGTCGAATTGTACGCTGCAATCCTTTGAATGGACCGCTTCGGCCGTCGTCCGCAGGCCACGTTTCGACGGTGAAATCTGGTCCGTCCACAGGGCCTGCGATTCGTTCCCGCCAGTTTTCGCCTGGAGATCCTTCCTTCGGACGCATTCTCTTATGAGCGTACGAGATAGTAAGGAACATGTGTCCAATAGACCCGATCCACTCTGGGTTGAAACCGAAGGATCCACCGTGGACCGTGGTTGGCACCTTGGTGACGAGACGTAAGCGACAACACATGGCGCAAGCTCCATTCGCGGCACGCGTTCCGCCATGCATTGCGGTGCAGCAGAAGCAGAGGGAACAGATGGAGCGAACAGACGCCGCCGTGCATCGGCGAGCAGTCGTTTTCGATGCCTCTTTGGCGTCTTGGACAAGACCTTGGAACTCGCCCAGCCTGGTTAACCTGATCGATAAATGGCAGGACGGTGTGGAAGCCGAAATTGTGGCCACCAATTCGTTTGACGAAGCGAAAACGAGGTGTCGGCTGGAAGTGCACACACCGCCGAACCATCCACCTCACTACAGATTGCTTCGACTGCATCCGCTTGCTTTGCTGAAGACGATAGGTGTCGGAAGAACGGATCGGACGAATTCTTGTGGACGAGGGAGAAGCGGGATCCAGCGATGAACGGTGTGAACCATGGCCCTATCACCCACGTCTTGTTCGACATGGATGGGCTGCTGCTCAACACAGAAGATTTCTACACGATAGCACTGCAAGATGTGCTTTCCAGATACGGAAGGGTATTCACGTTCGAGCACAAGGCGAAAATGATGGGCATGAGAGCGGTGGAAGCCACGGAACTGCTCATTGAGGAAGTCGGCCTGACAGGCCAAATCAATGCCGAAGAATTCTTAGAACTGAGAGATGAAATTCTCAACAAACTCTTCCCGACAGCATCACTGATGCCGGGCGCAGAAAAGTTGGTGCGTCATCTACACCAACACGACGTGCCTATTGCGGTGGCCACAAGTTCCAAAAAGCAGTATTTTGATTTGAAGACCAGCAATCATCAGGAATTTTTCTCCCTTTTCCAATACGTTGTGACGGGGGACATGGTCAATGAGGGTAAACCTGAGCCTGACATATTCCTTAAGGCTGCATCCCTCTTTACTACCCAACCCAAGTGCGAAAGAGTACTGGTGTTCGAGGATGCACCTGCAGGAGTTCAGGCAGCAAAGGCTGCAGGCATGAAAGTTGTCATGGTTCCAGATGAAAGGCTCAATAAGGATATGCAAGCTGCAGATGTTGTTTTGAAGAGCCTGACAGAATTCGACCCGTCATGTTTCGGTCTTCCTGGCTTTATTTCATAGGAGAATCATCCATGGCTTCAGCTGGATGTTTCGCATATGCCTGTGCTGGCAAGGTGTACGCGGCTCAAGCAACTGCCAGTGTGCTAGTGCTGTGCTTGTCTGGCATTGCTAAGCGTGTAATAAACAAAGAGAGTGCTTCTCTGAGTGTTGCGACAGTGCTTCTAGCCCATATGAGGAAGATCTTGAAACTACCCACTAGCCCCAGCCACTTTGATTCTTGCCAGATCTTGCGCTTGCACACTAACATAACGGGCTTGGCCAGCTCAAGGAGCCTCTCTTCCATAGGACCACTTGAGCGTCGAGTGCTTTCGCTCTTCCATGGAACGACAAGTGAGGCTGCCTGCTGCGCGTACTTCAATGGAATTTTGTCCAAAGCATCCACTAGATTGTGTGCATCCATGTCCATGGCAACACGTTCGATTCCCCACGCCCTCTCTTTCTCCAACCAACGGGTGGCCGCAGAGCCAGTTTGAACACCACTGATGCTTGCATCTTTCTCAGCATACCGATGTAACAGGTCCATCACAGTGGACTTCACAGCTCCGGATTCGTCAAGAACCAATTCTTTCAGGAGTAGTTGGTCATGAGGATCCTCACTAAAGATCAACCGCCTTGTGATGTACGGGTATGCAGCAGACACTATCTTGAAATCTTTATCTACGGAGAGGGCAATGCCTTCCAGCATACCCAGAGACCTTACAAGCAGCGAGTAGTAGGGAGGTAGTTCAAATTTGTACTTGAGAGCCAGCTTCACAATTGCTGCAGCAAGAGCTCCCAGTTGTACGTCCGCGGCAAGCATTTCGCTCTCGCCCTTGATGCTTCGCATCAAATCGTGCGCAAGGTCCATGCGGTTTGTGGAAGGCTGTAGCAGATCCATGTTGGCCAGGTCATCCGCCAGTTTGGTCCAGTTTTCATTTACAATATGCACAAGAGCAGCGAGCATGGCTTGCGAGTGGTGCTTCTTCACATCCAGCAGGAGTCCGAAATCCAGATACACGAGGCGCCCTTCGTTGATGAAGAGCAGATTTCCAGGGTGAGGATCCTGTTTAATTCACGTGAATTCGTGCGTGATCCGTTGCGCGCATTTCAAAGGGCGTGGAAAACGGTGCATCGATGGAGGTCAGTCTCGTTCCCTTTCGTTTCATCCGCTCTCGGAACCGGTTCAGCACCACAGCACTTGGTGACGTGTGTGTGCTTCTGCTCCCATCGGAGCACACAGCTGTAAAATTCCCACTTATCGCCATCGATCGTCGCATCGCATGGCGCGCAGGCTCACCGCATGCATTAATCTGGTATCAAAGAGCTGGGCGCACTGGCAGGCAACTCCCATTCGCACGAGTTGTTCGAGTTTCTCCTCGGAACCTGCGGTGGCCAAAAGTTCGGTCGGCGACCATCCTTCGATCCATTCGGAGATCAACACGCATTTCGTGCTTCGCACCACGCGAGGAACGCGCACGAACGGCAATCCCACGTGCGCTTTTGCGAAGGCTTCTGCGTTCTTCGCTTCGTTGCGAAAGTCCAGCTCGGATTGCAGCGAATCGCCAACAAGCTGCGCCAGTTCCTGCACCACTTGCGCCCTTTTTTTCTTCGGAAAGATCATCTTCAACACGTTGGCGGCGCCATTCAGCATTGCTGCGTCGGCCATGGCGTCTTCCGACGCGCGTGGTCGCTGCACTTTCACTGCCACGACCTGCCCAGTTTCGCGCAACGTGGCTCGATGCACTTGTGCGATCGATGCAGATCCAATCGGCACGTCGTCGAAGGACGTGAAGACGTCTTCCACGGACCTTCCGAGCTCTTCTGCGACGATGCGACGTGCAGTGTCCGCTGCGAAAGGCGGTGCAGCATCCTGCAGCTTGCCGAGTTGCGTGGCCAAGCTGTCTCCCACGAGGTCCGCACGCGAGGCGAGCGCTTGTGCAAGCTTCACGCCGCTCGGTGCCATCTCCACGCACGCTTCTTTGACGGCCACGGCGACGTCTTCGTCTCGGGAAGCACTCGTGCGCTTGCTCCATGCCACGTTCGCCACGTGGACGCACGCGTGCACGGCTTTCCAAGTCCGACGAACCACGACCGACGTGCTGCACGTCTGTTCCTTCGCCTGCACGCATCCTCGTGCATCTCTCAGGCGTCTTCGGGAAGCCAACCGTGCGCTTCGACGGCTGTTTGGAAGCGCGCACACGTGCATCGCCATGACGTTTCGACGCACGTGTGTCGAGTTCGTGGGTTCGTGTCTCGGGTTCAAAGGCATCCACTTCGGGTTCAAAAGGATCCACTTCGGGTTCAAAAGGATCCGTTTCGACCCCAATCGATCGGGTCTCGATCGTCATGAAAGCAGCAGCAGAGTGCAGAAGCGAGGAATGCACCACCAACGTTGCCTTTTGGGTGAGAGCAATCATTTACAAGGAAGGATCATCGTGTGAAGCGAGTGCAGATAGGACCAACCGCTTCTTGGCAAGCAAAAGATGGTCTGCTCCGTCCTTGGATTGGTGACTGGGTAGACACCGTTGCATGTGGGTGCGTACGAAAGTGGAAAGGCCCTCACACATGCCCACGCATGCAGGCTGCTGCGAGAGACGCCCAAATAGCTTCTGCAGCTGTGCATCGTCTGTAGAAAACAAGAGGTTCTCCATCAGCAAACGCAGGAAAAGGATCAACCTCTCCGGCATAGAGAAAGGGTCCTGCCAATCCACAACCCGCAAAACGGACAAAGAAAGCCCACCTTGAGAAACGAGATGCAAAAGCAAGTGAGACAAGTTGCCCAACCTCCGCGTGTCCATTGTTTCCAAGGTTTTCAGATGATCCCACATGCAATACTGCATAGTAAATTTGTGGTTCTGGCTTGACACGCAAAGTTTATTTCCCAGTACCCCATAATACCCATTGTAGACAGACTCGTGGAGGCAACAGTCCACCAGGACACGAATGATCTCGCGCTCTTGAACACCCTTCAGAGGCAAACGAAGAAGCTTCTCAAACGCATCCACATAATCTTCTGCTCCCATTATTACACAAAAGACCGCCCTCCGAACGTCGGTGTTCATGCGCTGCTTTGCTGCCAACTGTAACAAGTCAGATCCGTGATTGTCCTTAAGAATTGTCCTCACGCTTTCCATTCCATGACTATCCAGTGCTGGCAGATCCCCCTCTGTCGCAGCAGGAAGCCACCACAAACCTACTTTTTTCTCTACAGTAAGTGCGCTCCAGGGGATTCCCTTTATTTGAAATCCATCTAATCCACGGTTTTTAACCAATTTTATGAGGGATGTAGACTGAGCACTGGACTTCCCACCTGCCACAGAAAGTTTATTGTTCTTCACAGCACAAACTGTTTCAAGCATCAGCTCTGCCCTTTTCGAGAGTCCTGATTCTGCTCTTGCTAGTGCAGCTCTTTCATGAATGCTCAAAACGAACTCCTTCATTTTTGCAGGATCTGCAGATCGAAGTTCAGTTCCACATTCCTTCAATAGCTGGAGTGTCGAAGATATATCTGAATCGTCAAAGTTGGCCTTGTACTCATTCAGCAGACCATAAACCAGCCCACTATCAATAGCCCCAACCAGGAAAAGCTTGGACACTAAATAATTGAGATTATGGAGGGGTCGAGTTCTGTCCTCCATTTCTGGTCTGTTATGCAGGTCCTGAATAGCTGCAGCAGCCTTGGACAATAGGATAGCCAAGAATTCCGATGAACGACATGTTGCAGCAAGACCCCCAGCAAAGCATGCAACTATAGTTGCAAAAAGTGAAGACACGAGTGGCCCATCTATGAGCGGTTTGATCAACTCTGCAGCAGTGATTTCATAGACACGACCACGCCCCATCTCGTGTACCTCCTCTGAAACTTCCTCGACGGTTTGCATGACATTGGACTCAGCTAGCTTATTCAAAAGACTTCGGATCCGTCGAGATACTTTGAGCTTCTGTAGCTGGTCCCTCTCATCCACCGCTTCAAGAATAGCTTTCTTCCTAGCGGCCGGAGGAACATACATCCTTTCGCGCCCTTCGCCTTCTTGGTCTTGGTTGTCTTCTTCGGAGGAAGAAGGACCGTCTGTACACTCTATGTCTGAATCTTCTGAATCAACATTTGAACTTGTCGTATCATCGGATTCCACGGCATCAGAATCATGTTCTCTGCCGGCACCAATCTCACCATGCGGAGGTGGTGTGTTCCCTGACGATACAATGCCATCAAGGAGGCCATCCAGGCCGTCTTTGGGTCCTTTGCTTCCTTTTTTGCCCAATTTTTTTGCGAGCTGTTTCTGCAATTCGAGTTCCGGATCCTTCCCAGCACCTCTGACGTCCACTCCTTGTTGTTCGAGGTACAATTCGAAGTTCGTCGGCTTTCGGGAGGCACCAACCGTTGCAGTACTTTCGTCTCGCGTCCTTTTCTTTCGTGTTTGGCTTCGAGCCGCTTCTTTTTCCGTTTCAACCCTTCCATTCGCATGTCTCTTGGTACTTGTTTCCTTGTTTTCCCTCGTTCCTTTCTTGAGACGAACATGCGACGTGTTGCTTTCGCCGCCAGCTTGTCGACGTTTCAGCCGTCCTTTCCCTTGGCGTTTGCGTCGCTCTCTTCGCATGGCGAGCTGCAGCACGCCTTTTTTCGACGCACGTGTGTCTTTTCCTTCCACGGATGCGATTTCCATCGCCACGGCGCGTGGCAGCGCTTGTGTTCGCTCATCGCGACGCGTGCGCTTCGCTTTCGCCATCACCGTTCACGACGGTGGCCGAACCCACGACCCTTGTCACCACCGATCCAACAGACCCGGATTCCCACCCGATCAAAAGGGAGGTTGAACCGGGACGTGACCCGTTCATCGGACCGATCGACCCGGGATCGAACCGACCCGACACGGTCGTGGGAGGAAAGGAAGGAGAGAAGAAACTGCTTGGGAAGATGCAGAAGGGGAGACAGGATGGGAAGCAGCAAATGCACCGAAACGGGCGTCGAAAAGGCATCCTAGCAACACCCGATGGCACATGCACGTGAATTGCTCCTGGATTGGCACTTTTGAAGATGCCGGTCCTGTATTTCGTCCCATTTGTCCACCTGTAGCGTTTGGTTCACAGACTTGGCCATTTTCCCGAAACGATTCATGGAGTTGAAGAACAAAGGGCAGGACTCCATCTGTCAATTGTACGGGAAGCAAAAAACGGTATTCGAAAGCTTCCCCATTTCATTCCTCTACCTTATATTCTAGAACGAATTTGGTCCAAAACAAGCGCGGATATGATGACTGTAAGCATGTGCAAGCGCACAACATCGCATTGAACGTCAAAAGAAAGCAGTCCATCCCTCTTGAAAACTGGGCCTGCCACAAATGACAGCAAAACTAGTCGACATTACTCCTCGTGGAAAGCATGCTTGCCTGTACCCGACCATCTCATCCACTTGCTTGGTATGGCATCCTCCAACGGGCCATTGTCAACTTACGATCAAAAGGTGGTCCCATAGAACGGGACATGGAGGAGCCATTCCCTGCTGGAAGGAGACACTCTGTCATCACTATCTAGAAAACCACCTTCTGGGAAACGTAGAAGCAACCGTTGTGGGGCACCTCCATGCTGAAGTGTTCCCGCAATTTATTTCAAGAGATGCTTGGGAAATTTGTCATGACGAAGGATCAAGAAGAAGAAGAAGGATGTTGCATGGAGTCCAGCACTGCTTGGCGCTCGGCCAATTCCTCAGGCGTGAAATCTCGATGTTCCACCGTAATTTGTGAGGGAGGCGTGAAACCAATTCGATCCAAATCCACTCTAGCTTTGCGCTTCAAATTGATGCGCTGGTTGATGGGATTGAAGGTAGCTGACCCTTGGTTCATGTTCACCACAAACAAAGCACGCGTAGTTCCCTTGTTCTCCTCGACGACCCTACCAGTTTCATACTTGTATTCCCTCACCCATGTGTACTCGCCCCCACTCACATGCGTATTTTGGGACCCTTGCCCTGTTTTTTCTTTCTTCTTTGGGACGGCATAAGCCACAAAACTGTCCATCACCTCCTGCTGGCTGCCTGGGACCTCACCCTGCACAGTGAAGCTCTTGATAACTGCTCGATCTTCCAGGAATTCCAGCTCTTCCTTGGAAAGACTCTTGTGTTCTGGGTCATCTCGTAAGGGTTCATAATCAAACACAACTTCCACATAATCATTCGCCCAGTTTTCGAATCCTGGCATCAACGGCACCACCTCTATCGGTTTCAGATCTGGTTTGGTGGGATGCACAGGATCCTTTCGCACTGCTGCAAAACCTCTTTCAATATCTCGGATGAGCGTCTCCCTAGGATCGCCATCTGCCTCTTCGTCCTCACTTTCTTGGATTCTTGCACCATCAAACTTGGTATCCCTGTTGTCTGCTTGGTCAGTGATGTATTTGGTGTACATGAGCCACGAGACTTCTCTGGATTTTGCCCTTGGACCACCCGCCACTTGTTGTGCGGCTTCCACGAGCGCGGCGTCGGCTGGATCCAGCACAGCTTCCTCGTCTTCATCGACGACGTATCGTTCCATGTCCATCAATGCGACGGAATGGATCCCTTCTGCATCCACGTGGTAGTCTCTCGCATAGCGTGCACCGAGCTCGGCTTGGTAGCTCACGTGTTGGCGGGCATCGAACCGCGTGCGGAGCAGCTTGGGCTCTCCGAAAGCATCCGGCAGACGGTTTCGGTAGTCTTCGGTGTACAAGAACCTCCCGTGTGCGCTCTTTTCGCGTCCGCGCATCGCAGAAGCGCGTCGCGCGCGCACGCCTCCGACACTGCACGTGCCACGTCCCACGAAACCCTATGAAGAGCCTCGTTTGATCGGGATTATTTGAAAGGGGATACGCTCGTCATTGATTGGAAAGAACGGGCGTTTGAAAGGGAAAGACCGTCCAACTCGTCCTTTTCCCCACTCGAAGGTGCGGTTCCCAGGCAACGGGTGTGAAGAGTTGTGAACCAAGTGGCAGTATATCTTCTGCGATTGCTGGAGGTTTGTGATCCCCGTTCTGGTCGTCTTCGCAAGTGAATGGTTCTCCAACAACGAATTGAGATCGAATTACTCTATGGTAGAAGAGTTGAGGTGCGGCAAAGATGTCATCGACTACGTCCTGCATTCCAGAGTTTGCACGAAGTTCGAAAACGGTCGCGAGGATTTGATTCCGTTCCACGCCATCACATTCGTGCAATGGACCACGGTCGACGTGAATGCTTCGCATGCCACGGTTCTTATGTCCGCGACGTGGTTCGTCGCTTCTTTCGTCCACGTCGACGAAGCAATTGCTGAGCTGTCGGTCTTCCCCTTTGGTCTAGAGAGGGTCTGGGAAGGAGATCCATAAACCCTACAAGAATTAACCATCGTTTCGAGACCAGCTCCCTTTCGTTCGGGTTCGAATATTGAAAAAGTTAAGTGCAGGACCAGTTTCATGGAGTTTATTCTCAGAGGGACTGGTCGTGCAGGTCGTCCCCTCCGACCAGGACAGCCGCACGTTCGACTGCGGCTGTGGATAGAGTACCCTATC